>JARFOD010075159.1:0-21005 GCA_031763545.1 Mopalia muscosa
TCTGTATTTTTGTCCATCATCATATAAGTGAAATACCCTTGAGTACGATGTTAAACACCAATCAAACAAACAAACAAGCCCTTGCTTGATTATAAGTCTAGTGAAATTGTTTGTGACTAAATAAGTGTATATGTTTTTTTCCTTATTTTCAGATCCTCATATGATGATATTATTGGTACTATAGATGAAGATCGTGTTCTAGCCTGTGGTGTCACTTGATGTGCCTTGTTATCCGATCGAATCTCCTCATTTATACCACAGGAAAAAAAGAAAAAAATTCCTTCTGAAAATCTCAATCATTATAAGTCTTCTGTGGCCATTTAAGTTTATTTACATAAGCAGCATATGTTGGGTAAAATACTATGCTGTCTATAAAGATAGAAGTAGTAAAATGGTGTTTTGAGTCCACCCACAAGACAAAGTCTTTCATATAACTATTATGGAGTTGAATTTTTTACTGGCATTTTAATTTTAATTTTATCTGTTATTTTTTGTTGATTAATTTTAAGTTACATAGTAAATATGTTGAATCTCCTCATTTCAGTTTATTTACAACCTTCTTTTTGTATCATTTTGCACAGTTCACCTCGATGTGTCACAGTGACCTCAGTAATGCAAGTAATTCCATTTGTCTAAGTTACATCCTGTGGCAAGGTGTTCTTTTTTTGTATCTACAATAATTATCTCCCTTGGTTTTCTAAATGGACAAATAAAGTGTACTACTGAGATTTTCAGTTCAGATTCTTTGGTTAATATTGATAAGTCATAATTTGCTAAAATCAAGTGATCTATTACCTTTTTCTCATTTTGAACACATGTGGCTAATTTTTTTTTTTTTTTTTTATCCATGAAAGATATTTCATTTTTAAATATTTTAAGTATTATGATTCAAATGAATATACTAAATTACAAAACAATATGATAAATAAACCACGGGGATTTATGTTACATTTTGTACTGGATGACCTATGCCTGCATGACAGTATTTTCTTGATCTGAGTTATGTTGGATGTATTCAAGAGTAAAGATAATAATTACAAATTTTCTTATCAGACAAACAGGTGGGTGGTTTGAGGGAGCATTGTGCTGCCCTGGTGCTGTAAGAGCTAAGGGGCCACACAAAGGTTTTTATGTGTGTGTCATTGTTTGTTGGTATTGGCAGTATGGGGTGGTTTCCTTCGCACATTGGGCTCGCACACAATCATATAAGTGAAATAATCTTTAATATGGTGTAAAACCCTAATCAAACAAACAAACGCAATCAGACAAACAGAGGTATTTCAGGAAGTCAAGTTCACTCCTGATGATGGTTTGAACAATAAACCGAAACGTTGAGTCAAGTTATACATGTAAGTGTTAACTGGCCAAATGTCTTTTTCAATATCTGGATATGTTTTTTTTTTTCTCCTCTGGTTATGAAATATTTATTGAGATGGCTGTAAAGGCTAGGTTATTACATGGTCACAACTCTCGATGAAAATGTCAGAATCCTCTGGGTTAGTATTGTGATATCCAGACATTAGCATTTATAGTGTACATGTGTGCTTGTAAATAATTCATATAATGTTGAAACAATGAGGTATTCGCCTATGAGATAAAAGCTACACTAATACATTATAGAAATAATATACCATAGAATAGAAAGAATAGCATGCAGAATAAACCAATGAAACTATTCTGATAGCAATAATGATAAATGTGTTTATAATGTTTGGCCTGAGCCACCTGATCTGAGAACATTGTCAATAGCATTGAGCACAGGGCATGGTTGACATATATGGGGCTTCTTGTACCAGACCATCTCTCTCTGAGCTGAGAGCAACATAAAGTGAACTTTGATTTTGTTCTGTAAATTAGCAAACTTTGTCCAATATGGAGCTTTCAAGTTATGACATTACAACAACGGAGTGATGTCCCTTGCAAAATAAAGTTATCGCTTTATGGCAAGGGTGGGCTAATCCACAATATCAATATGTGTCATATAGGGAATATTGCAAATTAGAAGGTGAACATTATTAAAACATTTTAAATTTTGTTTTCTCATAGATGAAATTTAATTTTTTTTTTTTGCAAAAGTTTCAATTTTAGAGCTAAATTATTCTGAAAACCAGCCACTCGTAATGTGAAAGAATAAACTGAGTGCCCTACTGTGTCCTAAAGTCACAACTTGAAAACCCTGTATTGTACCGTGTCTTTGGTCTTGTTAATTGTATGTCGTCAGTGACAAGGAGTGTTGTTACTTTTACTCATTGGGTTGAAATATAAACCCCCAATTAAATAAAGGTCTTTTGGCCTAACAACAACGTTATGTCACACCTTATATGCTTTGAGCATTATACAGGAGATTTTCATGGTGATTAAAAATTAGCCAGCAAGTCAATATATATTGATTCAGGATAAATGTTCGATAAGTTCCTTCGAGAAAAGTATTTTCATGTTAAATAAGAATTTTATAAATTGTACAGTAGTGGAACAGTAATTATCAGATATATTCATAATCATACCAATGAAATGTAGATATTTTTAACACATTTGTACCCATTGAAGGCCAATATGTAACATAAATAATATTAATACATGGATGCTGACCAAACTATTACTTTAGACTATATCACCCTTTACAAGTCTGGTAAATTCAGTTGATATATTACCTGTTGTTGTTGTACTTATTTTTACTTTCATACTTGGATGTATGTTTTTAAATCATTAGATAGATATTGATGACTACATTTCACTATATTCTCTAACGGTCCTGTTTGACAAATTGTACAGTTCATCTGTTAAAGCCTGTATGTTCAGGTATCATACAGCATTGAATTTGACACATCCTAGTTCAGATATCATCTATGTCATGGTCATGTTAACTGTGTTTGTATTACTATAGTCATCTCACAGTGAACCCTTAAAATATGGACATTATAGATATCTCAAGTACATTGGTACTGAACACCTGAATGTATCTATTAGTCAATGTATACCTCATTTAAAGATCTATTGATTGCATATGTTTGTTGCGGTCACTATTTTGTGATATAGGCCCATAACATTGTCTTGGTCCCCAGTGTTTTTTAATCACTTCCCTTTGTAGAACTCTCCACTGTAAACACTGGAATACCATTTGCACAATATCGGAGAAATTTGCTTTTCTCATTAGTAAAGACTTACAAAGAAGTTTCGGAAATTCGGTATAATATAACAAATACGGAATGGGCCATAGGGCAGTTTATGGACCGAACAGTCACCAACAAAAAGAGATATGGACCTCAGCTTCGCTTCGGTCCTTAGAACCCCAGCTTCGATTCGGCCCATATAACTTTTTGTGGGCAACTGACCAGTCCATAAACTGCCATATAGCCCGCAGTCCCCTGCATTATTTGTTAAATATGTTACAAATATGTCAGTGATAGGTATACCTTTACAGTAAATGGTACACGTATTTTAGCAGACCCTCTGAATATAGCATATAGATGTGTACTCAGAGCCCTGACTGTTAACAGTTGTGTGTGTGTTCAAACCCCAGATTTGACAAGAAAAGCTATTTTGAACCCTGAAATATCAGAAATCTGGATATTTTGACCATTGAATATACCAGAAATCTGGATATTCTGACACCTGAATCTACCAGAACTGTGGATTATGACCCCTGCATATGCTAGAAATGAGGTTATTAAGACCCCATAATATACCAGAATTGTGGATATTCTGATCCCTGCATATACTAGAAATGATGTTTTTACGACCCCCATCAATATACATGTACCAGAATTGTGGATATTCTGACCCCTGCATATACTAGAAATGAGGTTATTGAGTGTATTCTGACCCCTGAATATACCAGAATTGTGGATATTCTGACCAATGAAAACCCCCAGAAATGTGATTATTCTGACACCTGAATTTACCAGAATGGCTTTCTGACCCCTCAATTTACCAGAAATGTGGGCTTTCTGATCCTAGAAATGTGGGTATTCTGACCTCTCAATTTACCAGAAATGAGGGTATTCTGACCCCTGATTTACCAGAAATGTAGGTATTCTGACCCCTGAATATATACGAGAAATGTGGGTAGGCCTATTCTAACCCCTGATTTAACCAGAAAGTTGGGTTTTCTGATCTTTAAATGCCCCATGCACATATATTGCCACTTGAAAAGACCAGAAAGGGGGTATACTGACACCTGAATATATCCCTAAACCATGAGTGAAATAATCTTAAGTACAACGATAAACACCAATTAAAATAACAAATCAATTACCTTAGTATTAATCAATCATTTAATATTTTTATCTTTAAGAAGTTTTCATAAACTGAGATTATCATACATTATCTTTATTGTTTTTTATTTGTTACTTATGAGATTTGTTGCTCGAGTTTTGTTTCATATAAGTCAAACATCAGTCAAAAGCTTTGTAT
Source organism: Mopalia muscosa (assembly GCA_031763545.1). NCBI lineage: Eukaryota > Metazoa > Mollusca > Polyplacophora > Chitonida > Mopaliidae > Mopalia > Mopalia muscosa. The sequence goes on from JARFOD010075159.1 coordinate 4,414, forward strand.
ATAATTTGTATTCTTTCACCGTATATCATAGTATGTCAGTGTTATTCCATGACATACAACCTAATATAATTCCATAAAGGTTTTATCACAATACTATGTAAGGTTCGTGTCATATCATAAGAGATAAATGTCATTTCTGAAACTGCACCACCGATAATTCCACATCAAGAACCATGAATTATTGTGTTGTCATACACTGGTGATATTGTCTTATAGTAAATATGTCATTAAAAATGACGTCACAATTACTTTGACTGTATCCCTTAATGGCCTATTGTAGTGTCCAGGCGATGTGATCTGCTGAGTTGCAGCTGGGATTACAATATTATAATTCCAGGTAACAGGTGTTGCTCTCGTAGAACATTGTATACTTTTGTCCAAAATGTCAATATTTTTTATTGGAGAATAACATCGAAATAAAAAAGAATTGTGTATCGTGAGAAATAAGACTATTCAACTTAAGCCAATATCACTATCGTCCCGGTTTGTTACTTCGCTAAATTAAAATACTAGTCCTATTTGTCTATTGTGAAGGATACTTACTATGTCCTACACATACAATACCATACACAGTAAATGGAGTTTCCCCAGTGCTTCTGGGTTGCAGTTTGTTTGAAGAGTAGCAATGCTGTCTTTACGTAGTATTGAGGAAATTTAACTGTGTTACATAATGGAAACACATCACATCTTGGTTGTGCTAGTGTCAATTAATGTTAGAATAAACGGCCGACACATAAGTGAAATATCCCTATTAAAAGCATGGCGCAAAACACCAATCAATCAAACCCTAGTGCTTTAGGAGTTTTTACTGTTCACATCGGGATTGTCATTACAAGCAGGCAGTTACCATAATCCTCCAGGCTGATTGCGTTTCTTGAGGTCTCCTTGTCACATACACGCAAAGTCACACAATTCTCGTTTACTTTATAGAAATTCTTCATTTTTATTTACCGCTTATTATTATTTAGTCATTTAGTAATGTTACAAGTTAACCCTCGCATTCTTCCTCCTAAATTACTGTTGTGCCTCTTTTGTAGATAAAACAATGTTCAACATGCCTCAGAATCTTATATTTGTACAAGATTTGCTATAGTTTGTTAATCTGCGAGATGGATCTTCATTGGACAGTTATTTTAGATATGCTGTATAAACCACTGTTTAACGAAAGTGATATGTTAGCTTAACAGGTGAAAGTGAATTCATTTATTATTAATAGTATGCCCATTAGAATGGTCAGTCTCCTTGCCCTCAACTATACAACGAAGCACTTTTATATCTGTCTTGGGTTTTATCACTGTAAAGATTAGTCCGTAAATTCCGTTACTGTGTTCTGGTGCTCTTAGAGTCATGAGGGAACACGTTGATTATCTGTTGTACTTCATTAATCACACTGTAAATCTACATACGTTGTATGAGTGTACCATGTGTTCAGGGAATGGTTGCTCACACCGGTTTTATAGTTTAACCATTTTGGCTCGACTCCTCTATACAGTTGTGTTTTTTTGTGACATCGTGAATTTTAACTAGGTTCCAGTCGCTCAAAAGAGTATTAGCCGCTTACATCAGATTAAATTACTAATAGTGAATTGGATATAGACCTTGAACATGGTATGACGTCATCTTACAGAGAATTAATTTAATAGCGCTTAAAGCAACCGACCTATGGCGCCGTTGCTCGAAGCTGTATTAAAATTTAATCCATTATTAGAAGACGTCACGCCATGTTAAAGGTGTATATCTAACCCGGTATTAGCGATTTAATCGGGTGTTAGCGATTAATCGTCTTTCGGGCAACTGGCCCCGATTCACTACCTTAAACTATTTCTATGTAGACACTGATTTTTGCCACTGACACCAAGGCAGATTTCTTTCACCAATTAGGCTGCGATGGCATGACATTATTAAGAAACCCGGAAATAAGCATAAACCACTGATCAAACTTATTTTCTTCTTGGTGTAAGAAACTAACGTGTCAGATTTTATTTTCACCAGTGGCCGTATGGCTATAAGGGCAGTATGTTTGAAGAGAAGCTGTCTTAACTTAGCAATGAAGGAAGATTAGCTTTCCAACATTATGAAAACACTTCGCATCTCTGTTGTGCTAGTGTCAATTATTGTTGGCATACACTGCCGTCATATCAGTGAAATACCCGTAATTATCAACCAATCGATCAATCAATCAATCACTATTTTCACCAGTAACTACCTCTTAGGAACACTGTTACACTAGTGCTTAACTCACTATGCAATGTGATGTATGCATTTACCTACACCAATAAAACATATTTTGTGCACCATTGTGTTTTTTATATTCAAGATATGAAACTTCTACAGTATTTTCCATCGTGAAATACTAAAAAAGGTACATGTTTTAAGTAAACATCAAAACCCCAGCTTATTTTCGTCTGGATAGCTTAGAGTTTTTAGGTCCGAGATTGACATGGCGTTTTGTTTGGCCATATTTGTAATTCTTGTGGCTCACTACTGTAATTGCTATTCGTGTGGTTCACAATTGTTATTGCTATTCGTGTGGTTCACAATTGCATAATTGCGACTTTCTGTTTTTATCTTCAGCAAGAACTATAGGAACAGGCAGCAGTATTGGTATACATTATCGTAAAAATTACATAACGCTATATTCATTGACTGGTATTCTGGACATAAAACGGTACTGTTAAAGAATGTCTTGTAAATTCTCATTATTTCTACCTTTTGATGAACTGGATACTGTTCTTAAGGTATCTTCTTCGTTGAAATGAGTGATATAACACCATTTTTCTGAAGGATTTCGTTACATTCAGACATTGATTATGATTGTGCACTCATATTTAATTGATCTGTGAATCTACAATTGTTGTGTATACATCTCCGTATCATGCACCGGTATATAAGCTGTCAATATTAGAACATCTATATTTGTGTATATCTGATCAGTATGCCAAGTGAGTCTTCGCGCTTGTAAATTTGTATTGAAGCTTCATACTATATTAGTGCGGAGTATAAAGACAAAGGATGTGATTTTTTGTACGTTTGTGAGCTTTTGATGGACCCCGCCTTTGCGTCACAGTCAGGCATTTTGTCCAAAGAAATTTACATTGTATGTTATTATTGATAACAGTGGCTTGTTAAGAATTATTGTTTGTTGGACTGTATAAATATTCGATTTTAGAGAAATAAAGATTATTTTCATTACACCTTGTACTTTTACCTGCGTTGTTGATTGCTTTTGAACCAATTCTGACAATTATGGATCATTGTGTTTAACACGACAAGTTGGCTGGTGTTGTAATCAGTATGTGTACTATCATAGTCTGTGTATGGCACAAGTTTCAATTTAAACAATTTTCAGAAAGGGACAACTGTTTAAGCCTTTGTATTGTCGCGTTTTGTGTATAATCGGCTGATTTCAAACGGAGAAATATTTCTGTCCGTCGAAACAAAATGTTTGCGAACACGCTAACGTAACATGAAATTCCCCGAAAAACTTGGAAGTTAACTTTCTCCTAATAAGAAGAAAGAATTGAAGCACAATTACACAATTTTGCAATATTGACGCCAATGTGCTGACCCTGTGAACACAATTGAGAACAAATTCCCCGATTAACTTGAAACGTGTATTGTAGCTTACTCGTGTAAAGCGACGAACTTATATGGATATCACGAAATTCCGTAAGACAAAATGACCACCAGTGCATAATTTCACATTTTCACGTGCGCTTCCTAAACTGAACCTGTTTCGATGTACCGTTCACGGGATCAAGTCGCCTGTCGACCATCAGGTAAATGAGCGAGTCACATTTTGTGGCTCCGACAATCGCGAGGTTGGTTTTTACGGGGTTTCCTCCCGGTTTTCCACCGTAATAAGGCTGTGTACAGTGTGAAGTGGGCAATCCGTGGTCATATAAGTGAAATACCCTTGAGTACGACGTTAAACACCAATCAAACAAACATGATCACGTCTGTGTGTGTTGTGAATAAAAGACTTGAGAACGAATTCCCGGGCTTATTTCAATCTTGGAAAAAAGCTTTCTCCTGTTAAGAAACGGATGTAATTATTATAACAAGAAACCGTTGGAAGTGAACAATCCGCGTCATGTAAGTGAAACGACCTTGAACCTAAATCAACCAAACACACTTACAAAACTTGTCACCAGTGTATACCTGAAACCAAACAGCAGTTAAATATATTAATATGATAAAGCATTTGAGTTAATATAGATAACTTTATAGCACGACTCCTCTGCACTCGAACAATGAGACCTATATATCGACATGACTTTATATTGCGTTAAAGGCAATGTTTTGTTCTGTCAAACTATCCTGAATAGATAGGGGATCAGGAAGCCGATCTGTTTGTAATGTCTTGGTATTGCGTTATGTGATTAACCTGTCTCTTTTTGTTGCCAGCTTGGTCGAGGGTGGTTTCTTTCAGCCATTGAGCTACCACGACGTCTTGTGAGTGAGATAATCATAAGTACGGCGTTTAATCCAATCAAACCAGTTTCCGCGATATACTGACGTCTTAAAGGAACAAGGTTGTAAGCAGTAACTTACTCTCTATATAAGTGACTGCTAATAAGAAGTTCGACAATACTATCCACAAAAGCCAGGTTTGTAAGAGTCTGTGTCATGCAGGAACTTTTACCAGTCACTTCACTTGTTTTTTATCGGTTTTTAAGTGCTTCCTTGCGTTAGTTACCAGCTCTGTTTGTTATTAGCTTATCGGTATAGAACCCAATTTATCACTGACATTTACTGCGATAAAAAACTTGTCATAAAAAGTGACCGGCATTCGCCTAACTGATATCAGCATAAAACTTGATGAAAAAAATCGCGTTTATCAGTCTATGCGGGTTTATCTTTGCTGATAAGATATAACCAATGAAATAATCTTAGGTAACAAAACCAAGAACAATGTTGTGAAGATATGTAAAATCTGGACCTAATACCGAACCGACAGGGCTACATATGTTTTGTAAGTATAGAGAGAAAAATGAACTACTGAAATGTAATTTGAACTTCTATGACAAAGGAAATAATGTTTATAAGACCCCGCTTGGATTGGATTCTATATTTTAATACGTAAAGTAAAATATAGAACCATGTTCAGCGTTTTAAATTCGATTAAGTCTTCATGGAAAATTGAAATCGGAGATATTAATAAACAGCATTGAATTAGCTATTCGTAACTAAGTGACGTTCGTTTAAAGTAAAATCCACTTTTTTAATAAGACTAGGTTAAACAGCGAAAATGGTTTCATTTTTTTCTTGATTAAATGATTATAACGAATGAAATAACAAATAAAGAGTTTACAGGTGTTTAAGGTCGATGATGAGTTTAAACTCTGGTCCCACTTCGTACTCATTTTTATCCAAATTGACATTACCACAGTACTGTCAAATTGTATGTTGAGTTAGTCCGATTTGGGATTGTTTGTGAACGTTCGTTATACACATTTTCAATATATACCTCATGACTGCAGTCGTGTTCACTTGAATTAAAACAAAATCAGTCTGGCAAATAAGACTTTAATTTTTGTATTTGATGGCTAGCCTGATATGCACAGTCACAACTCAATCTTAAGACTTTAGTACCATGCATAATGTGATTCACGTGGTACGAGTTAAAAACAATTTGTTTGAGTTAAGTAGTTTTGAAGAACCTTGTATGTAGACCTACTTATCACGCAGATTTAACGGTAGGTTTATAACCTCATATGAATTTAGTTAAGAAATTTCTTTGTCTTAAATCTACAATTTATACCTTTACTAGACTAACTTGAGGCCACACAGTCTAGTCTATTTCAAAGTTGGAGACAATGTAAACTGCCATATAGGTGGCACGAATCGCGATGGCGCATTCTGAATCAAATTGGCCGACTGGTACTTATTCAGTTATACTGACGATACTTTTTAAAACAGAATTTAAGTTATTATACAAGATGTACTTTTTAAATACAGAAGTTTCGAAGTTTATGTACGTCAATTGTGCGAATAGGGGATGTCACTCCCGTGATAAAGCTTTTGGACTTACCAAGTAACCTCCCCTTTGCTTAGTCATTGTGGAACTGCAGAAGAACGAATCGTACAGGGCCTTACTTGGAGTAAATAAGACGACATTTTACTGTATTTCTGTTATTTAAAAGACGTAAAGTTAGAAAGAGAAAGCTCAAGTTTGGCCCCTTTCTCACAAAATCTGGGTTGAATTAAGCGGTTTGATTAATAATGACTGGATGCTCAGTTAGGCTCACATCGTGACTGAGAGAAAAAACAAAGAAAAAATAAACCACCGAAGAAATGAAAAGAATCACACGTGGCTTTCATTTAAAGGAGTCTGTGCCGATATGAGCCTTATACAATTCAATGATTAATAGAATATGGTGGTGCATAGCAGTTGTTTACATACACTTCAGTTTCCGTTCCGCATCATTTATTTGAAAGTCCGACGAGTGGGGGGAATTGTCAAGCAGGGTTAGTTTAAAGCCTACACAGTCATATTAAGAATTGAGAAAAGGATACACAGCCACGAAAGGGGGGGGGGGGAGGGGGTAATGGATTATCTTGTCAACATACATGAACGGACGTAGTAAGCAATAGAATAGACCCATGATATACGGAATGCTTACTGACAAGTTTATATTACAATGGCCTTACTGCCAAAATAGGCCTACTTTAATGCTATAAGCCTATCAAAATATTTATTTCTTTGACGCGAGGAGAATTTGTGATTTAATTGACAATTCTCTTCAAATTAATGAATTGATGATTTTTTGTTTGGAAACAGTGTCTCACTTTCCGAGTGCGTTTGTTTGAATGTCTGGCTATCATATTGGTGTATAAAATTGTATTGCTGTCCTGCTGAAAAAAAGCAAACTGTAAAGTTACACATTGTAATCGCATCATGGTTGATCCTATATCACAGTCCTTAGTCTACAACGTGGTTGTCTCGCTACAAAGTGGTATGGGTATATTATGGGATGCAGCAAGTTGAACACTTGACAACTTGTGTAACAACTGAGAGCTGTCCATGCTTTAACGCGATGGCCCGACCCAATGAAATGAGTATTTATATGTAAGAGGTTTATTTTTGTATGTCTTTTTTTAGACTAAGACACAATCAGCTGTTATTTTTACAAAGCAGGCGATACAATTTAACGTCTTTCTACATGTTACATCAAATCTTTAATCTAGCGCGTAATGCGGATCTCCTGTGTATCGTCAATGTATGAGTAAAGGACAGACAAGTTTTGTACCTGACAAAATATAGATTGTGTCACCTCTAGGTTGTAGTGTGACATCACTGCTGCAGATGTCCGTAGTATATATCGGAGTAGTCATGCGGTTACACGACGTAAGTTCAAGCATCCTCAATTCATGTACAAGTATAAATTTGATACAATGAAGTAGACAGTGTTAATGCGCCTTTGCATGTTAAGTTGTAGGCTACTGACCTACCGTATGCTTAAATTATTGCTCTATACAAACTGAAAAATCGGATGCAAATTATTTTAATCGCCCATTGTAAGTATCCTTGATAATTATATTATAACTCTATTTATTCTAATTTTATCATAAAAACCTGACGTAGTGATAATACTGTACTTATCCTGGTGAGAGTTATGTACCATTTGGCTGTACATTACGGTATATGATAGTCACTCATATTGTGCTACATGTAGTATATATTAACCCGGCTCTGAAACCCGATAAGGCATTTAAACCGTATGAAAGCCCGCGTGGCCCGGGCTGGATAAGAAGGTACACATCCATTAGAATAATGCACAAGTAAATTTTTCATGATGACCAATGTATTTCTGGATTCCGCAATGACTTCGCCTAGAGCGGACGATAGCAGCATTAAGTAGGTAAGTCCGAGATGAAATAGTGTTATTTGCTGTTTAGGTGTATTTAGGGCCGTCGCATAGTGGGACAGCAAAAATGCCTGTGTACAAATACTCGTATATATTGTCAATAGCTATTGACACTCCCTTACTCTGTATTTTTGAATTGCTAAAGAGATTTTCACGAGTGATAATTCGGTAAATTATACTGATTGTATATTCTGTTCAATGGGTTGGACACACATTAAACAATTATAGAACTTCAACTGGTACCTCCAACTCTAATCAGTTGCTGACTTGTTCCTCTACACACCATATTAAAATAAGCACCCGAGGTTAATATTTATAGCATATGCACTTAAGCATGTGTAAATATAGGATAGGTGGCCAGAAAGTGATTAAAAATAACGTTCTGCTTTTAACACCATTTTTATTGTATTTTGTAGATATAGTTTAGGAAGTAGACGGTACGGCTTGGCTGGACGCGAGTTGTGCAACTTGAATTCAGCTTCTCGGACTTCTCGTTTAATTACACTGCCAGTGTTGGGACCACTGGCCTATACGTTGAACTAAAAACTTGTGAATAGAGAGTTTGACGTGGGACAATCAGAATAAGACCTCCTAACTTGTGAATGTTGATGACAGAGAGCTTGTCAACCAGTCAGCGATAAACTGAGGCAGATGAATTGAATGAAAACAGAGAGCTGTCGTTGGGAAGTCTCAGTCGAATGAGGGTACGGGAAAGTGCCTGGTTAGATCCGTACACCGAATGATTTAGAGTCGTTATCATTGGTCTACAGGTGTACTGCTTATCTTTTCCACTTACCTTTGGCCCGCCATATATAAAGCGGCGCGCGCACAGGTGTCATGGATTCAACCAACTATCAGCGAATCGCTGGTTCACCCAGCATAACCATGACGTCCCTAGAAGATAACGACACGAAGACACAGAAATCTAGATTGGTGGCCAAAGCAGGAACTGTCAACATTATCCCAAAGAATATCAGTAAGCGGCGACGACGATACCTTGCGGACATTTTCACAACTCTGATTGACATTCAATGGAGGTATCTCATTCTCATGTTTGTTTCTGGCTTCATCTTTACTTGGTTGATTTTTGGTGCTTTTTGGTACTTGATGTGTTATGTCCATGGCGACTTTGATCACCTCGGGCAGGATGAATGGAGACCGTGTATTCACAACGTTCATGATTATACCACAGTGCTGCTTTTCTCGATGGAAACCCAGACGACTATAGGGTACGGTTCACGGTATGTCACCGACCGATGCCCCGAGGGAGTGTTCTTGGTGATGCTCCAGTCAGTATTGGGGGCACTCTTGCAGGCACTACTAACTGGTCTCATCTTCTCAAAGGTTCAGAGACCCAAGAAACGTGCCCAGACTTTGTTATTCAGTAAGAATGCCTGCATCTGTAAACAGGATGGATTTCTTTGGGTGATGATCAGGGTTGGCGATATGCGGAAGTCCCACATGATCAAAGGTCATGCGAATGCGGTTTGTGTGATGGACAGAATGACGAATGAAGGAGACTATGTGCCTTGTTACCGTTACGATCTGGAGTTTGGCGTGAACGAGGGCAGTGATAGACTTTTCCTGGTGTGGCCCGTCATCATCAAACATAAAATTACCAGCGACAGTCCCTTCTGGGAAATGAGTCCAGACAATATTAGAAAGAGTCATTTCGAACTAATAGTATTGTTGGAAGGTGTTATGGAGTCGACAAGTATGACGGTACAGGTGAGAACATCTTACCTGCCGGAGGAAATCCAATGGGGCAGACGGTTTAAAGCTATGACGCCTTCAGTAACATCTTCACGAGATTTCCGTTTTAATTACTCTGATTTTAACACAACTGTGCCTTCAACTCATACTCCTGTTTGTAGTGCTAAAGATTTAAAAGAGAGAAAAGTTTGTCATCCAACAATACCTCTGACAGAAAACAATTTAGATACGATCTCAATAAACTCTGAGAGTCCCGAACCCACCCTTACCGTCTACACGGGGCAGCGATTCCTCCGAACAATCAAAGACTATGCAAGACAACTTTCTCGCCAAAGAACACTAAGTGGAGAGGCAGTGCGAGAAGAGAATGAGCCACCGTGAAACGAGAAGGTATGTCCATAAAGATACCCCACCGATTCAACCCTGTCAAAAATATAACTTATAAATATTTGATTAATAAAGTGGAGAAGTAAATAGGTAAATCGATCAAGAAGTGAGGTGAAATACGACACGTTTTTAATGACACTAATTTGATAACAGACATACAAGCTGACGAGAGAAGATCATACATTATTGAGTTTGATCAAGCCTACTACTTCAGCTACCTGTTTGGAGACAATCAAGTACAATATTCCAGTTAGAAAGCGAAACGAAGTTGTTCCGTCTATATAGTGTAGTGCACAGAAAACATTACATGCAAGCGGGGTACATTTAATTTTAACTCTTTTTTATAACAAATATAAATTTGTTCGTGTCATATATTGACGTTAGTCTTATAGATATTTTCTAAACATTTTTTTAAAGACTTCCTGTCCTCGAGTCGCCTATTTCATTAGTTAAACTAGCTTCACTGTGTAGATAATACCATAATACACACTATAGAGTCAACACGTGGACGTCTTATTAATATACTTCATATGTAAGTTTTGTTTATATGCCTCGTCCGATTATCATATATATATATATACGATAGACCTTCGACTCTACTAAATTCTTCAACTTTCCAACGTATTTTCTGTTTTAACAGTTTTAAGTAGGGACCTGTTTACAATAAGCAGCAGTAAATGTCAGCCCAACTAGGTTAATACTATAACTACATTATCGAAGTGCTAATTAAATATTGTGTACTATTGTAGGGAAGGATAGCGTAGTGAAGATTATTGGGATGGGGGAAGTCCAAAGTGACCTGTGGCACTTTTCTTTGGCTAAATATCTCCCAATTTTTCTCTACATCTGTTTATATTGATGGGTATTTTCTACCCCTGTCCTACTTAACCATTAACACAATAGGGGTTACACTATTATCACCATAACCTCTAAACCATTACAGCATGATTAAATTGAGCTTAGTTACTGGGATAGACCCCATCACGTGTGAGCTGTGTGAATGTCATAAAGATCTCGTATACACTTACATATATTTAACTGTCACTCTCTGCATTTGTCATTTCCTATATACATGTGTTTTTTGCCTGATAACGTATGACAGGCTAACCACGGATAGCTGTAGAAATAATAACATATTCACTAAGCTGACACTTCGTCTGAACAAATTTCTCTATATTACGTTACTTCTTATGCTGAAAGAAAGAACGGCCGATGCACACTCTTTAAATTTACGAATTGCATGTAAGCTGTATAGCAAGGATAAACACACAAGATTGAGAACAGCTCACACCACGGCCAAGCTACGGGATTATCACTCTGATAACACGGATTTCACAGAAAGACTCGTTTAAAAAGGGAACCCGCAGCCGTGGCTTACTCGTAGCGTGTGCGCTTTCTTATCCTGCTTCGATGTACCGTTCATGGGATCGAGACCTCCAGGTATATGAGCGAGACACGCGTTGTGGCTCTGGCAATCGCGGGGATGGTTTTTACGAGGTTTCCACCATAATGAGGCAAGGTGTGAAGGGGACAATCCGACCTCATATAAGTTAAATATCATTGAGTATGACGTTAAACACCAATCAAACAAGCAAACATTTAAAAAGGCTTAGAACTTCAAGAAAATACAAAACAAAAAAATCAAAAAAATCACGCGAAGTCCTGTGTACATCCGTTGTCTCTCTTTGTAGACTGAAAAAAACCTTTCAAGGGGATTTGGGGCCAATATTCTAATAAGAGACTTTCAACAAAATAACCATTAACGAAACAAAACAATATGTCGTGCTATATAACACTTCTAAAATGATAAAGTTAGGAGAAAAACCTTTAATATCAAATAGGTATTTAACCTATATCTTCCCATATCAACAGGTCTTATCACATTGTGCTCAATGTACTGTGCGTATGTAGTTACAGCTCAAGACATTTAGACGTCGAGGTCAGTTTTCAAGTTGATCCTTATTCTTTGGTATCCGCCATTGCTTCACCTTTCTATTTTAATTTCAGATGGACTTTTGCCTACGTCTTTGTACAGAGAACAAAATGATGCCTCCAAACGGTCTCAGCATTGTCAGCGTATGATTGGCGAAGATATAGGAGTCTCGGGACAACATGGACCAAACAATGCAGGGAAACTAAATTGGAAAAAAAGCTATTCTTTGATTAATTGATCTGTTATACCAAATTGGCCCATTTTGGCAGTTCGGGTTTGTTGAGTTGCTCTAACCATAATTTGTGTATTTCACTCGGTATTTAAGAAAAAAATAAACTAAATAAACAATAAAATAACCGTAAACGAAATAGAATTGACTGAAAACCGTAGAATTTAAGATACTCACAAATAAAAAGAAATCCTAATAAAAAAACCCAATGTGGGTGTTGACACTCAATAAAGTACCATTTTTTTTTATATGACGCTTAAAGCAAATTGCTACAGATTTATTTACTCAAAATTTCTTAAAATGTTACAAATCGCACATTTCTCAGAATATGGACATATTTCATTGAATGAATGAGTATTTCCTTTATATGAGGTGCCTTCTAATGTGACATTTAAGCACTGATTATATATACATTACCTTTGGATATTGATACGGTATCCTAAAAAATGTGCCTTCAGCTGTAACGGCGCACTTCTAGAATTCTATGCAAAATAATTTTATTCAAAATAGAATGCAGCATAATTCAGGCCTTTCTATGCTGTTCTTTGTTAATGTTTTAAAATCGTTTAATGATTTGGTTTGTTTCGATGGAATGTTTGAAAGCCAATATATTTTTTCTTTTGGTTTATTAAATGTTTTGGTCTTATCCGTATCAGGCAAGGTGTAAACCCTGATCTGTCTTTAATGATTAAAAAACTAGCACCCATTCATTTAAATATACTGCTCATATCATCATGATAAAACGAACTGAATAGAGATTTACACTACTTAAGAGATTAACGAAGACATGTCTTTTAAGGTGGCCTCGATACAACGGTAAATATGGGAGGGACACGGTCTTATGTATTTAGTTAAAACACGGAACAAATTGATAAAATGTCAGGATTGGATTATGTAGGTGTAAAACCATTGTTTTGCTCACACAGGCGCCATATCTGACTACACAGCTTCAGGCTCGACTTTGTAAAGAGAAATCAATAGTATTATCTTAAATTATTGTTCAGTCGTATTCGTAATATTTGAGAAAAAGATTTACGTAAAAGAAGTTTCCTTAACGATTTTTTGTAGATTTATCATGATTTAAAATCTAGAGTAAAGGCAAACGGGACTACATGTACAATATACGTATATCGTTTGGTAATGGGAGTGAATATCGGTTTTAGCAGAAGTCTATCAATCAGAAGTATGAAACCAGCCATTGTCCAGTCTAAACGACATTGTGACCAAACCAGCCCTGGTTGATGAAAAAGTGCCCCCTAGCGAGTCAGAGAAACCTCGAAGGACATAAATCATGGGTAAATCAACCCTCCGAGCACATGCTATCTCTATAGATAGACTGCTAGGGAACTGTCATGCGACATTTCGCTGCTTGTTTGTGTTCTGGCCTAGCCTCATGATGGGTTTCTATTGGCAGCATACGCCCAAAATCGTGGGACCCCAGCCTATCAGCGACGCTATATTGCACAACAGCCACGTGTACTTTTTATGATAATTCTTTTCAAACATCTTTAGAACCCAACATTAGATTAAAACCGTCGCCGCTTTACCTCCATGCCTTGTGTATAGCACGTCTGCGTTGAAAAGCTTAAGGGTACTTCCGATAACACGATATAGGTTTGTAATGTGCCAAGATTAATACACCCATGTCTTAACCTTGGCTCGCGAAAAATGGGATAATCATGCCAACGCTGTTTCTCTCCTTTTTCAAACGTTATATTTTACCCATGGATTCTGACATTCAAACTTCGCGAAACCATCGAAATCTCCCATTTCTTGCGCACTGAGTCATATATTACTATGAAATTCCACTGAAACTCACAATGCCTCACAATGAAGTCTCTCAATGCCGTTGACACTGGATATTGGCTGGTTTCATACTTCTGGTTGATAGACTACTGGTAATATTTATATTAAACTTTCTCTCTTTCCTCTTTACATGTATGTATTAAAATATAATGACGTGCATGTGTATAGCTTGCTAACATACATAAGTGGTTTTCCTGAGAAAAAAAATAAACCCTAACACAAAAATGAGTGGTGAACGGGCTGGCCCCTTAAACAAGGTTCTCTGTGCAATGACTACATAATATATCTAGATATAAGCATATACTCAAGTTAAATCTGTATGTGGATTATAATGGATTATATCATTGATTATTCTTTCGGGATTATGCAAAGCAATAGAGGACGGAATAATAAATAAATAGTTGAACAGGTTTTATACGAAATGAACAGTTTGATTCGTTGTTACTATGTTGTATAGGCATGTATTAATAAATGCATAGACATATGTCTTTATGGGAACAACATTCCAAACTGATACAACAGACACATGTAAAGAATATAAAGTTTGTCTTAAACGATGAAAGGTAAGATTAATTTAATGTATGGTGGAATTCCCATGTCTCGTTGTTTCCATTACAATTACTATGTTCACTCTAATTCTGTATGGATATGACCCATCGGTGGATCCAATGGAATGCGTACTTTTTTAGGCGCTTTTTATGGGTCTTTAAACTTTTTAATAAATTATTATTTTTGTTTTGACGCAGTTAACATCTAAATAGAGTATCAGCCATAACAGGCAATGTGTTCAATAAGATAATTTACAAATTTGCACATACTCTGTTCTTCGATACAGCTTAAATATTGTACAATTCTTTTTATTTGATTTAAAAGATGCAACCTGTGATTACATCTTAACATACAAAGATGACAGTAATACTTCTTCGTTTTAGACGTTAAGTTAAGACGAACATTGCATTTACTACATATATGAGAAACAACGAACCTATGTGCTACTTGTTGTTGTTATTATTTATTATGGTGCTAAAGAAGGTAATAAACAGCGTAAATGGACATTCTCAATATCACATTATAATGTACAATTATATGAAGAGACTAATATAAAGTGTCCCCCATTGTGGTCTTGCCATGTGCGCATGTCATATATGGGTCTGGAGGAAGATAAAGAAAACTGCTATAATAAGTGTATTATCTCATAATTATGTATACTGCTGCCTTGTTCTGATTTTATTAGAGATATATTATTCTTGGTCGATACATGTCCCCAAAATTCACAGCAAGTCATATGTAGTTCAGCGAGCTATCATTGCGGAAGACTCCGGTATTGGTGTCGAATGTGTTGTATGTATTGATTGATATATTTATTTTACCACTTAAAGGAGTTAAATTACTGATAATTAATGCTTTTAATCAGTTCCATTTTTATATTTGAAGCATCTAACATAGGACCTGTGATATGTATGGAAGATTAAAGAGAAGCGAAATTGATATATATTTTTATTTGCTTTGGTTGTTCTTGGCCAAAATACCATGATGATGCAAAAAATGTTATGTCAGTGTAAATGTATACGGAAATAAATTTATTTATTTTTTCATAAATATATGTTGGTCTTATTGTCATTCTCTTATCAGATTGACCTAAAGTAAGTTATGGGCGGTAATAATTGCTATTGTCCGTCCGTCCTCTTCCAAATACTTGTAAACGCGTTGGCTTGAAAGCGAATTCTCCGATTAACCTTAAATTGGAATATTACTTCCTCCAATTAAGACAACAAAGAAGATTTCACCAAATTCCACAAACCGATATGGCCTCCATTGCATAATATTACACTATCCACGTCTGTGTGTTCTGAAGATAACTTGAGAACCAAGTTAAGTCAGGCTGGCATAGTCTTGCATGGGTTAGGCCACTGACTGGAAGGTTCGATTAAGATTTGCAAGTTTTAATTTTTAGCGTTACTTAGTAAAATTGACAGATCCCATCCAGTGACGCTATATCCTATAACACAGGTAATTATTAACAATGACCTCATCCCAGAACAGAGCTAAATTAGTATGGTTCCATTGTTACATCATCTCCATTCTACATGGAATATTCAATTCGTGAAGATCGAATTGGCAGATTCCATAACAATTGGTCCAGTGATGAATACTGTTTGAGATTTGCTCCGATGACAACAACTGTAACGATAACGTCTGCGGTGCTAATATTGATAACACGAGAACCGCGGGGTGGGACATTTGCCCAGAACCTGATTCCACAAAGCAGTTTTATACTATAGTTGAAATTTTTGAGGGCTCTCAAATATCAAAATTTGCATTTTAACATTTAATATTGCGCATTATTATAGTAATGTAAGTTAGTTATAATTACATGTAAAATTTTAAACTTATTTAAGACAGGTGGTGAAAATCTGAAATTTAGTATTTTGACTAAAGTCATAAAAGCTTTGTGGGATCTGCCCCAGAGACATCGTTACGTGTCCCACTGTGTTTGAATTAATCTCCGTAGATCAAAGCACCACTTGTATCGCGGAATGAAATGTGTACTGTGCTCCGAGATGATCGCTGAGAGAATTGGTATTAGGAGAACAATTTTAAATGTAAAAAAGAAACAAGTATCAATAGTAGAAGATGGTGTAGGCCCACATAT
>JARFOD010075169.1:0-20932 GCA_031763545.1 Mopalia muscosa
CTCCCCCAAAGTGATTTCAAATGTAACACGGAGAACATGTAGTAGCGATTCAATCCAAAATCCGAAAACAAGAAATAACATCAGAAAGCCACAGTGGGTTTTTTAAAAATTAATATTGTTTACTGGCATACCAATTCGCAATTGAGACATGAATAGCACCGTTTTCATTTGTTACAAGTTCAATCGTTTGTTGTATATCGCTTTTAAAACAAATGATCAGTGTTTTAAAATTTTTACACGAGACAGATTTTCTTAATTATATCAACTATTCTTAAGTTTACTTGGGTGCAGCGACGTGAGCTAATATCTTCACTGAATAATAAAACGTCGAAAGTAAACATTTCCATAGATCAAAAGCAGATTGTTAAAAAATATTAACTTTGTTCAACAGTCAGCAAAATGACAATTTTTTAACAACAACAACAAAAATAGTGCCAAGTACTAATCAGCCAGACATTAACAAAAGTCTGAAAATATTCACCAGGAAAAGAAATAGTTGGAAATTGTGAGGCCAATTTAAGGGAATCCTCGGTGTCGTCATACGTCAAGAACAATTCAATACCGCGTCAGTCAGAAATGGAGGGCGCCACTATGCCGAGATCTATGTCGAATATTGGACAAAACCTTGTAGCTTTTATCTCAAAGTTGATCGGTGGGATTTTCAAAGAACGCTGTACCTCCACCCTCGCCCAAATGCCTTCACTGGGACTTGAGAGTCTTTGAGCCCAGTGCCTCGATAGCGCCTGTCGAGCGGCCAGACTTAGTGGAAACAAACTTCATTCCTCGCCGCTTAAGAATCGTTCCAAGTTACCTCGTGGAAATTTATTACGTGAGGCCGAAATTGCTACTTACATAAATTCTAAATACGTCACATACAAGAGAAGGAAAGTCAGCTTACACTAACAAACTAATATTGTTTAAGAAGTCATGTGTAACCAAGGAGTTACCTATAGTAGTAGCTCACTCCAAAAGACAAACAGCAATGGTTTAAATGTAAGAAAACTAAACAGTCGTTTAAAGTTTCCAAAAGCACTATTTCTACATCATTTTTGCAGCTTCCCATCACGCTCTGTCAGCCGAGCGCCAACATGCAATTATAAAAAGCTACACGTCGTGTATGGTTTCTGTACCTTAGCACGCATGAGAGTAAAACATTTTCAAGCTTAGATAAGCTTGGTTGTATGTAAAAACGACTTAGCTTGGTTCATATATGTAAAGCAATAATTGTTGGCAAATTATAATCGAAATAAACATTATATAACATTGACCTATATTGATTAAAAAAGAACAATTATACATCCAATGGCTCTCCTCGCAGGATGCCAGCATGACGTTGCAAATGTGCCCTTTAGTTTGGCATTTTCTTATCAAGGAAATAAAGTATTTTCACGGGAGATAAGGATCTTTAAATTATGACTCGTCAGTTATGACACACACCGCTTGAAATCTCACGTCAATGCTTATTATATCAACATCGGATTACGTACAGGTCAGAGCAGTTGAAAGAAAATGTCACCATTGGAATGGAAACGTCAGAAAAAAAAGTTTTATTACAGGTTCATTGGTTTTGGAATGATTCGCTTGAAGTTTCATGTCAATTCTTATTAAAATAGGAGAAACAGGGAGTGCAACACAGTTCTATCAACCCATGTTACATTAAATGCAGGCTTGTTGTCTGTCCTGATTATGCTGAGGGCAGCACAGTTGAAGTTAAACGTCCACAGTTCTTGGTGGAGTTGACATACGCGCGATTGTTTATACCGAAGCTTACTGACCTTTTCGTAAGGCCACAGTTACGGATCATCTTCAGCGAAAGATGTAGATATCACAGTTGTCAAAATACATTTAATACAAAATCTTATCTTGTTTAGTGCAACAGCTATTAAGTACATTTTGAAAGCAATGGTATTGGCAAAGTTTGTTGAATCCAGAAATGGTTATCTGTTTGGCCGCACTCTCCTGGTCTCATCGAGCTGGATATTTCTGCTAAGTGAACACAACACCAAATGCAACACATGGAGGTAATCCAAATTTATACAAGGGTAGAATAACAATTAATATGTCTTTGTTAAGCACTGATGAAGGGACGCTTTTACGGATATGATTGTGATATCTAATAAACCTACCGGTGAGATTCTCAATTCAATCCGACACTCGTGTGTTTACATATATTTTGTAAATGTTGATAGAGACATGTGTATGTCTCAACTAGGTATTGCAAATATTATTAGGAAAATTGGCATGCCCCAATAAACCGAAACGTAGATTTTATCATGAATCCCCATTCCCTGCTCCTGATAATGGATCAACCGTTCAACCGAAACGTTGACTCCTTATGATGGTTAGATCAATACACGGAACCGTTGAGTCAGTCATGTATTTCAACTCATGATGATCGTATGATCAATAGGAAACTGCTGGACAAATAAATGACGAAATTAACCTGTTGTATAACACAGTTCTCGAAAATAGCCATCGAAATTAACATCTTTGCGTCAGCCTACTCAGTACGAAATGACTAAGTTCGAGTTTTTTGATATAAGTAAAATCATAGCTAGATATGTTTGAATATTGGTTCTTATTGGTTTGTTACATTCATTTTATATTATAAAAAAATTATCTGTTACAAGAAATAAATCAAGTTCGAAGCAAACACTGGATAAACATAACACAAGGCGTTATGGATCACAACTATTGGTTTGATGTAGGTGCAATTTGACTTTTATTATATGTGCATCTTCTGGTGCTATAAATTAACCCATAATGCTTAAGTCCATTGAGAGAATCAACTTCTTAATGTATCTTAAGCAAACAAAATTGTATGTGATAAGGCGATACACCAATAGTTTCTGTCCAGTTTATTGGTTTGGTCGTTTGATTTAAAATCAATAAGCTAAAAAATAAATGTACACTGGCGTCGACCACAATTTATGGACCAAAAAATTAGCACTTCCATTTCAACTATCAATCTTCAATAATGGAGTCAATGTAACTAAACGCATTGTCGGCCAACGTATTTCGTTTGTCCAAGACGTTCAGATGGGGTAGGGATAACATAACAATCGAAAGGTGAAATTTGGTTGACGGCGTTTGGAGAAGTAAGGGACATGGGTTTGGCTATAGTATTGTGGATGTACAAGTAGGTAGCTAGTCAGCGTAGTAAACTGGTTAAAGAGGTGACTGGCACGGAAAGGGTGTAGGAATTAAGGAAGTCAAGCGAAGCCTCCCTGGACGTTAGCAGAAAGGAAACCTTGATGAGGTAAATCGCTGATGAAGTTTGACAGGCCACAAGTCGCGGGTTTCTTCTGTACTTTGTAAATTCTCCGTGTCTGCTGGCAGCTCGGAGCCCGCTGATCCTCGCCAGATGTAAGCGCTTACCCGGGAACTTTGAAATGTTTGCATTCGTACCGAGGATTATTTTGCCGGTTCCCGCGGTGCTCTATGCCTGGTATCCGCGTGTCATGTGTCCATCTCTACCCCTCACGGGCCTTCTGGGTTTACTCGAAATTGAACAGATCTCCTCTTCACAGCAAATATTCACAAACAAGGAGGCGAGTGGAGATTACCAGTGAATTCATCTTATCACCCCTCTCTCATCAACAAACAGTTTGTCTCGGATATCAAGTGGATGTGGACATTATACCCACAGACAATAAACAGTGCAACCAGATATGCCTTAATTGTTATTCATTACAGCATTTCTTAGAAACAATGCCCGCCGGGCTTCTCCTTGAGGACAAATTTCTAAATTAATAACGTCTAAGTATTTAGTATATTGTCTCGTATTGTAGGTTTTTTTGTACATTTAACCTTGGTGGCAGAGGATTCGGAGTGAACATACTGTTGCCTGGTACTTTCAGAGCTTAGAGGCAACATGAAGCCAATCTGTTGGCGATGTCTTAGCATACAATTATTTGATTCTCCTGTATTTGTCCTGTCTTGTCTTTGTTTGTTGCGAGCCGTGTCGATGGTTCCCATCCCCTATTGGCTTGTACGCCTTCATATGAGTGGAATAACCTTAAGTAAGATCCTAAACCTTATCAAGAAATATATTGGTGTAGTATATGTCATATGTCATGTCATGGCATAATTCATGCAATCTATCATTCACGGAAGTCATGTTATTACTGAGGTTTGTATTCCTATTAATTAATACAAGAATCATTTTACAATAGGCAAGTAAACTGTTGAATCAGGCGAACAAAGTTTATCTTAAATGCCGATTCTAAGTCTGGCGGATGATCATAGCAGACTTGGGGAAGCTAATCACGCCACAGTCCTATTTTGCGGCAATAAAGTCCCCATTAAGGGACCAAAAAAGCTTAGGATTTAAATAAGTAGCATTCTGCTGTATACGTTTAAGTTATATGAGCTTCGTTGTCGCGTAAGTAGATCTGAAACTTGGAAACGTTGATATCGAATGACCAATCCCATCGCTGCTCTATGGAACTTGGTAATGTTGGCTTAGAATGACCAATTACATTGTTGCTCTCCGAAACTTTGTAATATTGGTCCAGAATGACTAATTACATAACTGCTCTACGAAACTTGGTGATGTTGACTTAGAATGACCAACCGCATAGCCGCTGCCCAAAGCCTTGTAAAAGTGGGCTAGAATGACCAATCGCAAAGCTAATCTCCGGAACGTGGTAATATTGACTTCGAATGTCCAATGACATAGCTGCTCTCCAGAACTTGGTAATATTGGCCTCGAATGACCAATTCTGAACTGCTCTCCGAATCTTTGTAATATTAGGCTAAACTGACCAATCGCAAAACTGCTCTCGGAAATTTTGTAAAATTGGGCTAGAATCCCTAATCGCTCTCCAAAACTTGATAATTTTGGCCTAGAATGACCAATTGCACATCTGCTCTGCAATACTTGGTACTGTTGGATCACAATTAAGTACCAATCGTATAGCTGCTTTCCAAAACTTGGAAATGATAAAACTCTCTGTGTCTTTTTATTTCAAAATTGAGCTTAGTCAGTGGCTATTGTACTCGAGCAAGTTATTCGTTAATTTGTACATTTGTTGGGGTTTAACATCGTCCTCAATGGTATTTCACTTATACCACGATGCAGTGTACACTTAAATCATTGTGCTTTACTAAAATACACCTTAAATTCTGTCTCAGCCCCAGCCACCGCCTAATTTCACCACAGAATTGGACCGCCTGTGCCGCTTGGCTCTAACATAAAGGAGACTGTCGCTCAGGAGTTGCTGTTCACGAAAACCGACTAATAGCAAATGTAAATAGTTTGACGTGCCGACATGAGTTTTCACATATTAGCCAGTAGTGGAATTCATTTGGTCGACTTTGGTAACTTAACTTTTTTGTCGACCTTCTTTGATGTACGGCTCCTACTGTTTCATTGGGCCACAATAAAAGGGCAGTTTTGCCATAAATCGTTATTTTTTCACAAACAAATTATTTTGTATTTCCTTTTTCCATCAAGCATAATCATGCTGTATTTGTTCAGCATTAAAGGAACATTAATTTTCCAACAAAGCAAAACTTTGCACGATTTATTGTTTTGATAACGTGTTGATGTATTGTTAAGATTGCATTGCCGTCATATACATTTAACATACACAGGGGCTCACCTTTCTTAGAAATTTAGAACAATCCTCTAATGTTACGCAAATCTATATTAAAGTTATTTGATTTAACTTTCGACTTAAGATTTATCTTTCGGCATCGCGGAGTTTAAGTAGATAATAAACATGACCTTAATTTTCAGTCCATAAAAATAATAATACTGTTTTTATGTTGATACTTTCTCGGACAATACTATACAGTATATTATTCGTACAATAAAACACAATTGTGGGCTGTTTCTGGAACAAAAGCAAAAGGGATTTAAGCATACTATGCCAAGGCTTTGACAATAAAGGTATATCCTCATCTTCCGATTTGAGATAACGAAATCAGGTGATTTCTTTATTTGTGGCGCTCTGATTGGTTGATAAAAAAACCTCTCAACCAGTCAAATTAGGAAAATCCCATGTCACCATAGCAACAAATATCACACCAAGGGAATGCGTTTCAAGAGACCTTCTAATTTGAGAATTTGTAGATGTATTTCTAGGGTTCATCCCCAGGGAAACCATTCCACCTTTTTCTTATACACTTAATATTTATATGGGTCGGGCAATTGAAGAACTAGTTGCGGGTCACTTGAGTATCTCCATATAAAGAAATTATTGTTTTTCTCCCCGATAATATCGAGTCCATCGAGTTCGAAGTAGATGGTGGGGCCCGGTCAATCAAACACCCATATTCGATCATTGGCGAAGACATCTAATCCTTGTCCCCTTTTTGTTTCTTTAATAGATTTTAATATAAAAGGAGTCGATTAATATAATGACCTTGCTGTGTATACCTTACAAATAATTTTTCTTCCGCCGATATATCTAGATTTAATACATATTCTTTTAAAGTAGAGGCCGAAAGTGTTTTTGCAAAAGCACACGGGCACTGCATTTTAATTCCACATTTGTGTATTTGCCATATTGTCAACTTCAGCTTTTTTCGTAATTCATTCTTGGAATAAATGCAAAGAATAAGATACTATTTTTCCTTAATGGAATGAATAAATGAACTATGTTTTCCATTACGTTATCAAGCTATTTCTCCGCAAATAATAGACGGGAACAAATGTGCTGTCACACCGTTTCTTACTTGTCACATTTTGGTCGGATTTTGATGCCAAATAAGTCCCTGTTTGTGAAAAATTAAAGGCGCGGTCTATTCAAAATTCCTACTAAATTCATTTTAACTTCACCAAATAACCAGGAATAGTTGGGTCACACATTTGCACATCATCAACGGCTTTTCTTTACAGTTAATTATATTACCGTAGTGTTAACCTTAAGGATGTGGGAAGAACCTATTTGTAACAAATTAGCGGGAAAACAAAGGTGCCTAACCTATATTATAGCTCAAAAGGTGTCAAACAATATATAGCGGATGTTCTGAAATCTCGGGCACCCGTTAGCCATAATCTATACCTCTGTCTTTTCCCTTTGTTTGCTATACTTTCAATGATGTTTTTTCTTCGCTCCGTAGGTTAATTACTTACACACAGTCGTGTAACAAAACCGAATCTTATGAGAAGGCATATCGGTACATATTTGTGTGTCTTTTGTTAATTGACAGTATTTCTCTTTTCTTTGTGTCTCTTCGTCATTCGCCTACACGTGACCATCCAGATCTGCTTTGCTGACAAAATATATATATACAATAAATTAGTATTCATTTATTACTTTTCTTGCATATTTTCTTTTATTTCCTTTTCATTATTACATAAGCATTGTTATCTCCTGTCCATTCGTAATGTAGTCGTTTTCAATAACCGTCCATTCTCAAATAATCTGTTCCATAATTTATGGCTTCATGTATGTTCAAAGACTAACCACAGTGGTCAAGGGATGTTGACAAATTACAATCAACAATAAACTCATGTTCTAATATAAATTCAATATAAAACAACTTTCTAAATGGATTTTAATCCCGAGTTGGTATGGATAGCCTACAGGCATCTGGAGAGAAGTTAATAATTTATGTCTTATGTGACATATTTGTAGCACGTACAAACACTCATTAAGCATTTTCATACTGAACACAGTTGTCTCGCTATTGTAAAACAAAGTGTTTTCTTATAGTTGGCAATCTGTTCAAAAACCTATAACGTAAGTTGCCTAAACAGGACTTATATAATTCAAAGCAAATACAAAGACGACCCCCACAGACAAATCAGTAAACAAACAAGCTCATTACACAGAAAGCCGCATGCTTAACATCGCATGTGGAACGGTTTAACTTGAGAAACCCCCTCATCCCGGGATAATCACTTCTTTAAATAAGAAGTAACACTAAACTTGTAATCGTTTTGGCAAGTAGTCGACCACATGTCCGGTGATGTCCGAACTAGTTGTCGCCTGGAGCAACGCCTCAGACAGGGCGGCGGTTGCCAATCTGAATAAACTTAATGTCCCTAAATAAATTCCGGGATGACTTGATCGGACGAGACGTTTATAGCGCTATGGTGACGACCGGCGACAGGACAGGTTTGAAAATACGCTCCTAAAACCATGTTAATGTGTTTTCATGTCTGTTTGAGGCTCCATAGAGATAAGATACCTTTCAACATAACAACTATATAACCAAGTACCGAATAAATACAATTTCCCAAGCGAAACCCACGTGGTTAAACTTCATATAATTCTCAAAGATGAAAGATAAAATTTGGAGTAAAATATTTCTTTAAAAATAAAACAAGAAGATTATTTTGTAATGCATATAAAAGAGCACAAAATTGTGGCATAAATAAGTAAATGATTCGAAAGGACATTAAAAAGAAATTCTTTCAAATAAACGTACTTTTCACTGTCTAAAAAGGTAGTATTTATGATATCTGCTCTTGCGGATTGTCTTAATGCAAATTTTACAAGCCTTTGAATGCTGAAATAATATCGATATGGAGTTTTAGAGATCTTTCGAACTGAATCACCGAGTTAATTTGCCCAATCAATAAATAAGAGAAGGGAAGAATTAATGAATTGATGAATGCAGAAATAAATTAATAAATGAATGAATAAATTAACGATTGAATGAATGAATGAATGAATGAATGAATGAATGAATGAATGAATGAATGAATGAATGAATGAAAACGAGAATAAAACGAAAGAACGAGAATGAATAAATAAATGAATGAATGAATGAATGAATGAATGAATTAATTAATTAATGGAACAACGAACAAACGAGAACAAACGAAAGAACGAGAACAAACAAACGAATGAAAGAACGCGAGCACGAACGAAGGAATAAAGAAATTAAAATAAGACGACACGGGCCACATTCAAACATAAACCAGGTTTATAAAATTGCTTCAAACTTTGACGAACTAATCTAACAATGGAGCAAGCGAAAAAATTAACAACATATCGAACAAATCAATTATTTGAAAAAGAACGATTATTTCCAGCGAGGAAAGACCGCATGAAAGGAATAGGTTTTCGAAGCAGGCTGATCAAAGCCAAAATTAAATATCGTGAAATCTAGAATTTTTTGGAATTGTATTGTCCATGTCAGGTTAACTGTACGCACACTTGTGATTATTGCATTTCACTAATGTCTACACCGTTGTATTTTAATTGTACTGCATTCTCGGGAACCAAAGTCATTATTCATTCTCTCTTTTCAATAAAGCTTTGAAAATAAAATTACTATTTTAGAACAAAATGCGAATGGCGCATGCATATTACATGAGTGAAACTGATAATCGGTTAAGGACGAGACGATTAACAGACGATAGCTAGGCTGATAGCCAATCGCACGTGTTCAGTGCAGGACATCAACAAGAACATTACAGCGATAAGTAGGTCTTGGTAGCGAGATAAGTATTAGGGGTGTTCAATCGGTCAGAAGGTGTTCTCCGTATCTGCTGACCACGTGTTACCCTCATTAACTGACCATAGACTAAAATATCTCTGTGCATTCTTAACTTAATGACAAACTATTTTTCCCAAACGGCAGGATTTAGTGAGCTAGTATTCGGGTCTGGGATAGGGTTAGCCTACACCAAAGCATTGGAAGACCATGATGATGTCAGGCTCGAGGTTAACATGCTCCATAAACTATAGGAATCATTTCATTGCGGCAGTTTAATGACAATCACATAATTTGATTTGAGAGGAACAAAAAGTTTACATTTGATATATTTTATTTGCTTGCTTTCTTCTTTATTTATTTATTTATTTATTTATTTATTTATTTATTTATTTATTTATTTATCTATTTATTTACTCACTGGTTTATTGATTAATCAATTTATCTGTGGATTAACTGATTAATTGATTGATTGATTGATTGATTGATTGGTTGATTCATTGATTATTCATTGATTCTTCGATTCATTCATTCATTCATTCATTCGTTCACAAATTCATTCATTCATCTATTAATTTATTTATTTTGTTTTTAGTCAGTCCAGCAGTCTGTTCCTTTTCGATTCCGTTGCTTTTTTTTATATCACATGGATATAATTAAGATAGGGAATAACATTTATTACAAAAATAAAAAATTAGGTACATCGTCTAAACAGTTTTTTGTGGGAATTTATTCATATCATTCATATCTCTCTTCTACTTTCTTCCCGCATCCTTTTATCGAATTGATACTGTTTGTTTTTCTCTATGTTTTTATTTCTTTCTTACGTTCTGTAAACTTGAAAATCATTCATGAGTTGTAATCTTTTTTTTTTTCTTTTTTTTCTCTCTTTCTTTTTTTAAGTGTGTGTGTGGTGGTCAACCAAGCAATGAACGACTGATGTATGATCAGTTTAAATTGTTAAATATTTCAACTTTAGGTCATTACTTTCCGGTCCGGGTATTATATTAACTTTTTCTCTTTTCCTTTGTGTGAATTTGTTTGACAAATTCCTTTGTTTTGCAATAAGCGTGTTGTAGCTGGCTTGTTAATGGCCAGGAATGACAAGTGTCTGACCGCCACGTGTATACCAAGCCTAAAACCTCATTAGCTAGCCATACTCCTTATCGCGGAGGAATTCTAGCTTAATGACAGAGTGCTTAGGCAAGCGACGACAGGTTATTTCTTTGATCGGAGTGACCAGTCCTGCAGGCGTGGAACCACTCGGACATCGATGGACTGCTTTCATCATCTCAGGCGTCAAATGATAGTCGCAATTATGACATGAATTTTCTCAAATAAACTGGTAAACACCCTTCGCGTTGTGTAGTGGTTTCACAATTTTTTTTATCTGTTTCGGGGTGCAGAACATTAAGTCATGAATTCGAAAGCCTATACAATTTCTAGGTTTTGGGGTCCAAGGACCGGTTGATCGAAGCGTTATTAAATTTAATCCGCTGTTGAAGGTCTAACTTTAACTTGGTATTAACGATTTAATCTGGTATTAGCGGATAATCCTCTTTTAAACAACTGGGCCCAGAATATTATGAACTGAATTTGTGTATTCGAAAGACATATATTTTGAAATTGTGATTTTAGGGCCGCTTCCCTGGTAGGGATTTCGCGGACCTAAAGCCATAAAAATTTTGCTAGGTTTATTTAAGTATGGGCAATAGTGTGCATGCGATGCTGAATAGACTTCCGGCAAACTACATGTATGATTGTGATGCATTTTCCTACACCGACCAGGGCCGAGTGTAGTGATGATAACATACGAGAATCTCGCGAGGTTTAGCCGGTTTCGCATCGAACTTCAGAACCGGACAAATACTATGTTAAACCTTTCGTAATAAAGCTTAAGTTTTAATTTCCTTATTTATCACAAATGCCTTTTTTTTTAATCCAAGAATTATCCAATGAACGGAAAGATAACTTATTTGAGTTCTGCTTGATTTTGTTATGTTTATTTGCATCAACTTTTGTTTTACTTATAATTGACATTTGTTTTACTTTGTTTGCTTTTTTTGTAGTGTGAATTTGGAGAAGGGGAGGAGTGTATGCCTACTAGCTGTCTTTTTTATTTTTAAATGTTATATGTATCCTTACATTAAACTGTTCTTTCAAATATAAATCATTTTAATTTTCAATAATAATAAAAAGGACACAACACTTTTTTTTTTTTTTGCTTATAAGCACGAACGAGTTGTGTCTTGGACGCACGGGGCTGGATTAATTATCTGATGAAGAAAATCCGACTATTTGCGTAACTATGCCGATCTTTTAAACTGTAAAATTTTACTCTACTCCGCCAGATTAAGGTATAACAAAATTGTATTTGTTCCACTAATTATTGTTACATAAAACACTACAGAATAGTGCAACTGGGAAATAGTGAAAAGGAGACTCGTGTTGATGGATTATACTGAACTATATCATCAAACCGTTTTTGTCAGGATTTAACCTGGAGTCCAAACGGTTGGATTTATGTTTATAGTCTACGGGAATAAAAGAAATCTTCGAACGGTCAAGTTTTTAAGTGACACAGAACTATATCATAAAACCGTTTTTGTCAGATTTTAACTGGGAGACCAAACGGTTGGAATTTAGTCTCTATCCGTTGAAACAACATTGGTTTAGTTTGTGTGCAATAGCGCCAGCTGTGCAGATCATTAAGGGAAGCCGATCGTTCATCAAGAAATAGCCAGAAACACTTACAGAAATTACCAGCACACATGGTTAACTTTGAACAGCAAATTTACCCACACCAGAGTTCACACACAGCATGTTTAACCTAGAGAGGGAAATAAACAAGGAAAGTCCGGTTTCGCAGTTTAAAAGACCTTCCATGTGTTCCCTAAACACAAGTGAAGTTTTTATGAGTACCCTGACATGCAGTTGGCATACAATCACACGTGTTGTTAGCAGTAATAAACCAAACATAGTACAATATCTTTATTTCTTGACTTATTGGAGTATATCTTGTCAGCTTTTTGTTTAAATATTGTATTTTTCCTCCTAATTTGTATCGATCTCTTTCTCCCTATAACTACATGAGCGTGACTGGTATAATGATTCAATCAACAAATTATGTTAGCAGTGTTATCGATGTTTAATATAAGGTTAAGAAATTAATCTTTTCGCTTTTCATATTGGCCAAATTAAATCCAGACAAGGCAATTTGCAAATGCAACAACACACGACTCATCTTTTATTTGAGTAAAGCATGAACAAACAGCTAGAAATTAGCAAAAGCAAAAACCAAATCTGCTCTTGAAATTGATCATAAATTTCACTTCAGTCACATTAGGGTTGAATTACAGTATTATATTTTCTTATAAATAAATTGCTATAAGACAACCCTTAAAGGTTCTTCGCCGTATGGCTCCGGTGAAACTCACCATGTTCTGTATGGAACCGTTTTGAATCTACTGTACCTAGCTTATATCACTTTCTTATGACACCAAAGAAACTTTATTTGTGTAATTGTTCCTAACAGAAGCATCGGGCTTTCTGCAGAAACCCTCAAAGAACCATTATTTCAGGCGATGGAACGACTTAAGAGTAACGAAAACCTAGACCACTCAGACAACCGACCATCTACAAAATAGGAGGTTAATTGGTTGGAGTCTATGTGTATAGCGGAACAGCTCCCCAAGCTGAACAATCAATGATTTTTGTGTCTTTAAGAAAGTGAATATTAACCACATTTTCCCCATCTGCAAAATTGTCTGAACTAGAATCTCTACAAGGTGCGCTACTGGCTTTATTTTCAGTTATTCTAGGTAAAAAATCACGTGGCGTTGAAAACAACACGTTGGCTGACTGCCTGTACATGACGAGTAACGCGAGAAAGTATGAGAAAAGCCAATTGTGCACCTAACTCTAGAATCCTTTCAAGTCAGTGTTATCGAAATATAACGAAAATACTGTTTATATTCATTTCCTTAGCCCACAAATCATTAAAAGATTCTTATCAAACAATAACCATAAATTTATTCCACAGCCCAATCCTAGACTTACAAACTCGCCCCGATATGATGCGCGTTAAATTGGATTGCGGGCTAAATAATTATTCAATTACTACGACACTACAATAAGTCGACATAAAGTCATCACCTTTGTAAACTTCAGAAAACTTGAAAGCGAGCAAACTTCGTGTTTTATCTGGTGACACAAACTTATATTCGGTCTATCAAAAATTCCATCGTGTGGAACTTAAGACCTTGTGTTTTGTGCAATAAATTGTTTCCGCTTTTGCTTTGAAAATCCTAATCTTATCAGCCTTTTCCGGAAAGAGACCGTGTGTTGATAAATCTACATCATAAATAAAACAGTTTGCAGCTTTAGCTATACCCTTGTTTAGCGTCTTACACAAATGTACTTGAATTTCTAGGGATTGAAGTCCAATTTGATAATGTGTAGATTAGCTCAATACAAACGACAGTTGTTTATCTGATTAGTTGATGTTTAGTGTTAATCGTACTCAGGGGTGTTTCACTTTGACAGTGGTGGGGGGAAACCCAGAAAGGCTCTATAAAACCAATTCGAGATCAGATGGTCCAACGATTCAATTTAGCTGATTAACAAGGGAATTGTCTGATATTTTCCACTTTTATTCATCCAGGAATTCAATACTGGGTCACTGCCTTTATGGAGAAAATATGTTCCTTTCTACGAACGTTTGAAGCTGTAGATTAAGGGTGGGTACTGTCTGGGCGGTATGGCGTCAGCAACAAATCTGATACATTTTGTAACAAGCTTCATCAACGGAAGACAGTATCATCTAACGCTAATACTGTCGCGCGCTGAACTTAGGTCTATATACAGAGAAAGTATTTTGGTTGCCTTCTTAACCATACATTATGTTGAATCGCCAGCTAAGTGTATGTAGGGCCCCAGCAATGTCATCAAACAGTAATACTGTACTCCACTTAAGTTATATACACAGTCTGTATTTTGATTATCGCACATTATATTAAATCACCAGATAAGTGTATATGAACCCAGGCTCTGAATACCTATAAACAAAATAGACAGGTGTTTTTTAAAGCAGCAAGGGATTCGGGCACCACAGGTTACTTCCAATATTTAACAAGGTGCAAATGGTCAACAAGTGAAAAATAAAAATGCCCAGGGCAGTATATGGTAAAGATGTTATGGAATAAATGTGAATTTGATCACATGTTTGTACCTCTTTGTACTTCATACTGATCAAACCAAATTACTCTCAGTTTTTCAAAACAAAGAAAGAAAGAAACATGAGACAGCCAAAATTCCTTATTTAATATGAGCAGGGTTTTGATGACGAGTAGAATGTCTGTATTTATTAAATAAATTTTCTTTTATATTTATTTTTTAAATTGCGGCTTTTTATATTCATATTTTAGTGCATTGATGTTTGAATAAATTTGTTTCTCTCACAATACTTACAATAATACAATCCTGTTTTTATTTTTATTGTTTTCAAATTATTAGTATTGCTGATTGTTTTGTTTCCTTAATTTTTCCCTTGTTACATTATAGTTGCCATAAATGTATGTTCGTTTATAGTTTTGTTGCAATTTTTTTATTCTGCTGGCTTTTTTCCCCATTTTACTTCAACATTTTTTTCTTTTAATTTTATGTTATAAGGCTGGACCGAAAACGTCTCCCTGGTGTGGACATGTGTCTAACAGCGAATAACTGTTGTCTTGGAGACACGGGTTGTAACAGAGTCTTGCTGGCGCCACGAGACACGGCCCCCTACCGCGTAACGTCAGAATAAACCTACACCAAAGTATATCTATCAGCCATTACTCAAGTGCCTTGAATTTAAGAGTTTTTTGCCTTAATGTGCCAAGCTGCTCGACTTTAGATTAAAAGAAACGCGTTTAAAGAAAACTATTTACTGTAGTGTTGTTTCTGTCCATGGATTTGGCAGCTTTGATCAAATAAAAAAACACAAATACAGAAATATAGCCGTTACGGATTACAGAATACCTGGGTAACGCAATTATAATATTTTTAAATTAAACAACAAATTTAAGGCAATGTTAACGACTTTGGTAAAATAAAGAAAATCACATATCGTTTTTCCTGTCAGCAATCATTTTCCAGATTTGAAAAAAAAAATTTCTGAAAAGAATCTAGAAAAATGAAAGCACTAAAGAAAAATGTTTTTAGCTGATTTTTGTCTCAACGAATGAGTTGTGACAAAATACATATGTCCAGACAAATTGTTATCTTTTCTTCGTACTTAAGTGATTGTATTCTGTGTAACTGCTGAAACTGTTAAGTGTCGTAGCTTCGGAACATGGTGCCAGTCTATAATCAATGGTGTTTATATGCATTTTTTACGTTTCGGAGATCAGCAATTAAGCTTAAAAAAACAAGCAATGCTGCTCCAGTTTAGGTTTGTAAACTATTCTTATATTTCTATCAGCAAATTAACATAACAACAATAATTTTCTAAACAATCTATGACTCATAGAATATTGCATAATGACATCGACCTTGCAAATGGAATGGATTAGTTTCGATGTAGACTCTTAGGTAGAAAGAAATCAATGCTGAACAGTGTCACAGAGATACAACGTGGAAAACGCGATGCCAAACATTGACCGAAACATGGCGTTTCCAATCGCAAAATAATCAGCAAAAGATGCTCCTTTTGCGGTATATATTGACGAAACTTTTTAATAAATATAATTTCGGTGCTTCTCGCGGACGGAAAATTAATTCCACTGTGGGCTTTTGTGGTTTAAAGTATATTTGAGTTATTTTAATACAGAAAGGAATCTGATTATTTACTACCTGTAACAACTTCAACTCTCTTTTTTTCGACGTGAGCTGATGCTAGTTTTTCTTTTATATCTTTAATAATTTCCAAAAGTACAGTAGCGCAACAAATTGAACAACCACCCTACTTAAGTCTTGTTGTCTTAATAGTAGCTCATGCTCCAGCAAAAAACTAATAATATTTTGTGAAATTAGTGACAAAAGCCGGCAAACATCAGTGGACATTCATGGGTATACATATGGCGGATCTTGTAACCTTTAGTTCAGAGACATTAGACAAGGCGCTGCCACATGCAATGCACTCTGGGATTGTTCAACACAACACTTCAAGTGACGGAATTCTATTGGCCCTTCAATTAGCATGGTGGCTGTGTTGTGCAAGTCGTTATCAGCCGTAATTACTTGGACAACACGAAAACCATAAACGAACCAGAGTCAATTAAGTTTTGACAGGAAAATATTGTGTTTGTTTCATTGTAGGGGGTTCTCCTTGTACTAGAGAATTTTTTAATCGTATGAACACCTTGAAAACATCTATCTTGTCAGCAAACCATTTTCTAAACTTAAAAAACTAACAATTGTAAAAGTTTTAATGTATTTGACAAAACAAGGCGTCTGAGACCAGAAAGATTGACATTCAAGATTTTGATCATTGCAACATAAGACAATTATCTAATAATCAACAATTCCCTGGCTATTTCGGAAACATAAAGAAAGAAATGGTACATCTTGATCTTGCATGTAAAGTTTGTATATCATTCCAATTTAAAAAGCCTCCAACCTGGGACCTAACATAGATGTTAGGTCCCAGCTCCAACTGAAAGGTTAATAATAACTTTAGGAACATGTGCATGTTAAAACTACTTGGATTATTTATGAACAAGACATGACCTCTTGAACAAACTATAATTTTTTTTTACACTTTTAGTTTATCAAAGAAGTCTCAATTAGAATTTCACTATAATACCGTTTGTTCTTAGTCAACCCCAAAACTGTAATAAACAAAT
The DNA here is from genome assembly GCA_031763545.1 of Mopalia muscosa. Lineage (NCBI taxonomy): Eukaryota > Metazoa > Mollusca > Polyplacophora > Chitonida > Mopaliidae > Mopalia > Mopalia muscosa. The sequence goes on from JARFOD010075169.1 coordinate 17,223, forward strand.
AAATTGGTTTGTGTTGTGGGGGTGGGGCGGGGGTTCATTTATGTTCATTTATTATTGTAATAATCGATTTAAATATATTTAAACCTAAAATAAAATAAAATTTAAACTGCATTTTTAATCGTCCACTATGTACAACCTTTCACTTACAGTCTTACGAGTACAGGGTCTATTTATATTTTTATGTAGATACCGTTTTCTATATAGATTTTGCTGTCGTTTGTACATTATATGTAAATTTATTATTTTGAATAGTCATGCTGCTGTTTATATGCAGGTAACAGATAACAAGTTCAAATATGGCGTTATATACTTTATTGTGAACCTAAACAAAAACACACGAAATGCCCGGTATTGAAGTATTAATAATTAAATATAGACTTTTATCCCTGTATGTTTCTTTATTCGCTATGTTAATGTAGTTGCCTTTAAATTGAAAATATAGATTATGACAAAAAAATCATTATTCGAACTAGCCTTTATTTATTTTCGACCTTAGGTCCTCATTCTTTCTGGTGAAGTTTTTAAGTTGATTTCTGAAGGCTAGTCTGTCGGTTGCCTGCCATGCAGGTTAACTGTTTGTCTAGGTACTAAAGGGCAGATTATTTGTGTTTCTGGTGGATCCAAAACACAAATCGTGTTTGACATTCGTTGCCGTTTCATTCTGCACCAACCCTTTATGAAGTGACATGGTAAATTTTGGTTGTATGTAAACATTACAGGGAGAAATTCCGTCGACTTTCATCGGAGACGTTAAGTTCCGTTTTTTAATTGACCTCACGGTTTGCTCAATAAATTTTGTTTCTGTCTTTGCTTATTTGTTTGTTTTAAAGTTTATTACACGACTAACCAATGTGAGAAGGAAACCCTGTCGACGTATCTGACAACAAGATAAAATACATATTAATCTTCACTTTCTAAAAGACACAAAAATTATTCTCAGATAAAATACAATAAAATAAGGCAAAACATTTAGGTATTAAAATGAGACAAACATCACCTATCTTGCCTCCATCGGGATTTGAAGGACTAGCAGTAACCGACTGAGCTACAGTGGCTCACGATAGGACGGCTATGAATTTTATGGTCATTTTGTAAAATATTTGGTATGTTAATAAGTTTCACGCTGTACGTATATGGCTGTTGTGTATCTTTATAGTGCCTTCAGCGAGTGCAGAGTTCTTTTGTACACGGAGGTAAATAGTACCTATAATTGTAAAACAGTCAGCACAATATGTCTAAATCGATTGCATACGACTTGCGATGTTTTTATATCATTCAAACTATACAGAATGCCTGCATGTGCAAAATTTCGTTGATATAAAAACATCGTTAGCTGTATGCAATCCAACTTATAAATGTTTTGTTAAATAGTTTACAGTTATATATGTTTACCTCTGTGTACTAAAAGCGTTATTAACACGAAATCTATGCACTCGTTGTCCATGCAGTTCAAGAATGGGCTTTAACCCTGAAATCTACATTTGGCAACAACAGAATCAAAAATAGATAATTATCTATGATATTCTATTTTTATCGTTTGTAAAAACATTTGCTCTTGATGGACATTCTATCTGTGACCTCTGTTGTGCTTCACAATAACATCTATATTTCAGTTTTATCTTCTTACTATAGATATGCCAAGAATTATAACTTGGTACATTTATCAATGTTGTTAATGAGACTATATATATTTCATTTGGACAACATATTTCAGATATTGTAGAAATGGACAAATGTTAATACCTTAGCATATATAGAATCACATCAGGGAACTTGACTGGTATTTCTTTCTTATGGGCGCTTATAAAACATATTTTAGAACGGAATAGTAGTAGAGCCATTGAGTAACCTTGCAGAAGCCCCTCATGTTTGTATCAATCAGACAAATGATTAATTTTCTACGTAGTACATTCAACACTTTGCTTGCTATACATCGAGGCAAAAAGTCGACAAAAGTTTGGTAAACCGCTTTGATTCGCACATATCTAAATATATTATGAACGCAAAAGGGAAATTACATGCCTTTCTTGCATTGAACAGATTGTATAGTTCGGAAAATTGTTTAATTTGAAACTCGTAAATGAGAATCAAGATTTCGACTCTCGGAGTTAGGAACCAAATCTGACACATATACCAGACACATAAACTACTCCGAAAACTGACCAAAATAACGAAAATACTGATATACTGATCAATTTCTTCTCAATTATAACTTTATACATACATGTAAAACTCTGATAAAAGCAATGTGATAAACTCCGATAATCACAAAATTAACATCTTTTTGTTCTGGGTGTCACCCACAATCGTCCTGACTCTTTATTGATTGAGTTTATCCGAAAACATGTTTCTCGCGCATAAATGTACTTTATAATTTGTTCGTTTCTTTGAACGAGGATTTACATCATGCTTAATGTTATTTTACTAATATGACGGCATGCCAGTCCAGTTGTTGAAGGAAATTCCACTCGACATCAAAAAGACGTTAGGACAATCCTAGGACGCGAAACAATGAAATCACACTCAGATCTTCTTCATGTTGTGTCTGATCTCTGATTACAAAAGTCTGTCAATTAGAGTGTTTTATAAGCTACCTAATCTCATCAGAACATCCCTCTGGTGGTCAATTTCGGGAATCTGTTATTAAGATATATAATCGAGACGACACTCTCTCGGTGAAAGGAAAACAGTAAAAGAAATCCGTAAAAATGCAAAACAAAATATTTACAATGTTTTAACTTATCTTTTAGATTATGGCTTATGGTACCAACATGTTTAACTACACGTATTAAATTCCAAAATATAAGAAAACACGAAGCTACAAAAAACTTTTTGCAAATGACCAGATCCAAATCGGTGGAATTTATGATGAGGATATTTTCAGCTAGTGTTTCATTTAATTCTCGACCGGAAATCTCAAGGTTTCACACTAAGATTTGAATCTTTTTACTTTAAACAGTGACACCTGTGACTGACATGGAGATTCCGATATTTGCCCATGCTGTCGCTTATGTCATTTGAGTAACTCGACACGAAATCAGGCAGAAATTATTTTGTAGAAATTCATGGCAAAACCGTTTGAGATTATTTTAGCTTTATAAGTCTCTAGCATTCGGACTTCGGGGTTCTTTTTATTTTTATTTTTATTTTTTTCGTTTTGTTTGTTTCATAAAGAATATAAAGATTCTGGAACACGTAATTTACACTAAAGGGATTCCCCTTGCTTACGGAGTGCCGTATTTTTTTTCTAGGCTAAATCAATATGCCGTTATAGGGGAATCCCCTTAGATCCAAACTAGAAATCATACTATGAAAATGCTCTCTTCCGCTGAGCCCTTGCATATATAGCATGTAGTCTCAGACAAAACACGAATAATATTTGGCTACCAATACATAGTCAACACTAAACAGAACTGCCCTCTGTGGATGTAAACCATGTCAACGGACTGATGTTGGAATATAGCTACAAAGGCCTTGATAGGAATTATATCAGTGACATTGAATGAATAAATAATAAATGACGTTATTTGTATAAGTATAATTTCTGTAATATATTAATAAATTTTAATGACAGCTTGGTCGTTAACCATGATCTGGCGATGTACTGTTATGAAGACAAGTTGGCCACTTCTTGCTGTGCTTTACTGAGATATTGTGGAAAACCGGGATGAAACCTCGGGGGGGGGGGGGGGGGCTCCTTCATTTATTGC
>JARFOD010075169.1:20942-37017 GCA_031763545.1 Mopalia muscosa
CCCCCCCCCCCCCCCCCCCCCCCCCCCCCCCCCCCCCCCCCCGCCAGGGATTGCCAGTGCGATCTGTGGTGACTCTCTCGTGTACCTGCAGGCGGTCAAAAGGGGGACGCAATCCATCGGTACATCGAAGAAGGATCATAAATGTGACACGCTGACCACTTAACCAAGGACGGGGCCCAGCTGTAATTAAATATAAGCTGCCCTCTTCAACCGAAGAAACCATCTAGGTTACGGCATGGATTATCATTTGTGTAAACTGGTGTCATGATTGAAAGAAATAGGAAATCAAAATAACCAACAATTGTCTCTTTATTTGGGAAAGCGGAGTAATCTTTCGTTGAATGTATACGAGATTATTCGAAGTGTAGATCAGATGGTACAGAATTCAAAAACTGGAATATTTTGTTCCGTGATGCATCTGGGCCAAACTGTTTTCAAAACAATGCAAAGAGATTGAATCTATGGAAATCTCATCTTAAAGGATAATCGTCGATCTCACCAACAACATCTACCGAATACTATATACACATGTACGCCACATGGTTAAACAAGACTGGGACAAAACATATGTTTGGTAAAAACAAGTCATTGCATCGTAAAACATATACGGAACCAGAGGTTGTATATCATAATGTCCCATTTTATTCGTTTATAGCAAAAGTTTGATAATTTTTTTCCATACGTCCTATATATAGAACTATGCAGAGGGTTGCTAGACCAGTAGATCACATTTTCCGTATATCTAATTAATTTCAAGTGCTCAAATCTTGTGAAAACACAAAACACAACAACATTGGCTCAATGCCATACTACAGTGGCGATCTAAAGGTTATTTGTGTATGATGCATTCATTGTGTTAGGCCGCCATATACTTATCCATTTATCGGCCTACTGGCATGGGAATCAAAATGTTGTGTTTCAGTATTAAAAGAAATAAAACATTTCATTGACCATTCTCCAGAAACTAAATTTCTTTCCAATCTAGTTAAAAAAAAAGTGAAGTGGGTCTCTTTGAGTTGCATACAGAAGCTGGTACAGGAGCCGAACAACAAATGATTTCATATGGGTAACAACTTCTGCTTTATCGAGGGACGACATTTCGGGGGTAAAATAGTAGAAGTGAATATGACGTTATAACATTTTTACAGAGGAGTTTAACAAATAAGATATTAAAAATTCATGACTTGATTGAAGCCAATTTCCCCGACCTCAGGAGTCCGTTGCTCGAAAGATGATAAGTCGCCGATACCAGACTAAATCAATAATAGTGAATTAGAGAGAGGCCTATTGAGTGGCGTGACGTCATCTAACAACGATTTAAATTTAAGAGCGCTTCAAGCGAACCGGCCCATTGTGACCTTACGCGAATCATTCAAATCGTATAAGCAAAGTATAGGACACTTTCTCAATGAGCCTCTCTTTCTTTGGAATCACATTACTTGTGTACTATCAAAAGGTAAACTTCCTTGTATTGTTATAAGAGGTCAGCTGCTCAAAGCACAATTAAACTTAATCCCAGATTAGATGACGTCACATAATGTCAAAGGCATTTATCTAATAGTTTATCTAATAGTCGCTTAATCAGCTATTGGAGAAGACTGTTGGTTTTCATCAATCGTGCCAAGATCTTGTAAAAGTCTTAAACGACATAATAAAAGAATGACTACAAACATTTTTGAAAACGTGTCCATCTAATCACAAAGCGATAATTTACAGCAATGTCTCCTCAAATTTTGAGCAAAAATACGTTTAGTCAAATAAAATTTTTTTAAAAGGCATCTAAAAGGGATACCAAAGAACATTATTTCAGATATACTTTTTTTAGAATTTTTTAATCTCACATTTGAAAAATTTATCTTTTTTTTTTTCGTTTTACAGTCGAGTTTAACAGATTTTTTCTGATATCAAATTTCACCTTAATGGACACAATACAAAATAACTTCATAATTTGTTAAAGATTGAACAAATGTGACATAACAAAGAAGTAGCAATATGGTTTAAAACTTTAGAGGTTTGTTGCTGTATACGTTCTCTAGATAAATAGAACCTGTTCTGAAGTGAGTTAAGTTGTTTATATAACGTCTAGAGTACACAGCTCAGGCATTTTAGGGTCGAACCAGGGAAATAGTATCGCCTAAAGAAAACAAACGTAATACCAACATTTTCTTTGGAGTAGTTAACATTGGTTTTAAGCCAGTAGCTTTGCAATGGGATTAAATACAGTCAAATAGCCAAGTCCTCGAGGTCGAAAATTTACAGGTTTATAGTTAGTACATTAGACAAAATGTGAAAAATAAAAATTAAAACCCTGCTCGTCTCATTGGGAATCGAACCGGTAGCATTTGGCAAACATGCCCAACACTCTCGCAGCTGAGTTGCGTGTATACGAAAGTCACATCTCCGCAAATCGACAAGCTACACATTGTCAAGCCTCTATATTTCTATTTATTAAACCATCATCACGGATGATGCTACATTTGGATTTATTAAACCATCATCAGGAATGAGCTATATCTCGGTTTATTAAACCGAAGTTGACCATCATCAGGAATTATGCTATATCTCGGTTTATTAAGCCATCATCAGGAATGAACTATGTCTCGGTTTATTAAACCGAATTAAACCATCATCAGGAATTATGCTATATCTCGGTTTATTGAACCATTATCAGGAATGAGCTATATCTCGGTTTATTAAACCATCACCAGGAATTATGCTATATCTCGGTTTATTGAACCATTATCAGGAATGAACTATATCTCGGTTTATTAAACCATCACCAGGAATGAGATACAGGTCTTTCCAATAGAACGAACATAGTATAAACTAAGAATTTTGTAGAGAGCCTCAGTGCCTCTGTCCAAGAGGCAAGAGGATTGAGTGTGTGATCCAAATTGGCCGGGTTTGAATGAATCGCAACGGTGGCATTCAATTTTGTATCTCTGAGCTTGGTGTGATTTAATACTTCAATTGGTATAAGTTTTGAGCCACATACTGATATACAGCTTCCACCTCTCCTCATGTTATTCAATTTACACCTGATGACGATACAGGCATATGTATTGTGTTCTATCACACAACAAAAAGTGTATGGTTATCCAGAAACTGTATAATAACTTCAATTGATATTTTTAACAAAGTTCAACATTTTTATATTTCATCGATTAAAAAACAGAACTTCGCAGCATTTCATTTGCATTGTTAAAAAAAAAACAGAAAAAAATCGTGTGCCATTCGCTGCTTTATTTGGCCACATTGGCCATATCAAATGATACCATACGCTTCTTTGTGAGCTTTTTTTTCTCAAAATTTTTTCCCAGTAAAATAATGCCCAAAGACAATTTATATATTTACCAACGGTTTGTTTTTTCTGCTTCTTTGGTGCTGGTGAAATTTGAGTTTCCGGAGAAGACCAGGTTTTACCAATATATTCATTTTTTAAATATTTTTTTTTGTACGCTGATTGATTGATTGATTGTTTGATTTGTTATTCATTTGTTTGTTTATTTTTTCATGTTGGAAGAAATTGTTTTTCTTTACCGAAATATTTTTTTTATATTTTGTTGTGGGTTAGTTACAAATGCATAAATGCGTTTATTAATTTAATAATATAATATTAAATATATAAATAATATAAAACTCATTGCAGTTATATAAACAATAGTTATAATATTAACATTATTCCTTAAATGTATCCCATATAGTATCTTAGTATATAAAAGTTATTTTAAAAATTCATCTTTCGCCATCCTCGCAGACCGAGTTCTTACTCAATATAAGGCGAAGACTTGTATTTTCAACTTAAACTTAAATCCCGTATGTGGACCGAAGAAATGAAAACATTTATCTTCCACGTTAATCGGCGTGAAATTTCTTGACGGCGCGGAACAAATGGCGTGGGATTTGATGGATAGGACGTTTTCTCCTCAATAAAAATATTTAAAAAACTACACATTAAAGCCCTTATTCGACATTTGTATTTCGGTGAATTTATCACAAACTTTATCACAAGTGTAAATCACCAACTAAATGCTGTTCAAATTAAAAACAACAGGCTTAGATAAATGTTTTCCTTGTTTTCCGTTTCACAAAACACTTTTACCAGATGGGAAAAGAAAACATTGTCAACAAGCAGGCCTGTGTGATTTGGATAAAGTCGAATCATTCCGCGCTTTCTAAAGCATGTCCGGGAACTAAAAACCTACCGGATATTATACTTAGGCCAATTTGCTTTTTTCAAACTACCACAAGAATACATATAAAATATACAGCTGTCCATAATATAGCAGTATTTTGGGATTCCGTACTGTAATTAAGACACAAACAAATGTTGTCCATAATACATATTTTTTCAAATTAATAACCATTTCAAAGTGATGTTGATTAATAAAAACCAGATGTATCCCAGGACTGTGTAATATATATATATATTTATCATATACATATGAGTCTCACCACACATATACAGAGGCATCGGTATTAAAATTTTTAAAATTTGTGGACGTAATTCCATTAAAGATGAATACCATTTTTTGTTATGTTGTCCTGTATATTCACACCTAAGACATCCTATTTTAAGCGATATTTTTGTATAACCAGCCTTATTTAAATTCAATGTACTGTTAAACCCTAAATCAACAACAAGCCCTTTCCAAATTCTTAAAGAATACTTTGTCTCTCCGGGAAACGATCATGCCGAGTAATTAAGATATTTAGTGTCCATTTTGTTGTATATGTATAATGTACTTTGATTGTGTTTGTAATTCTTTAAGACAAGAGCCCGATGGCTCGTTCCTGAAATAAAGATCATATAATCTCTATTTATTAAAATAGCCACAAGGATTCTAACTCGGGTATCTGACCGGCGGGACCAGTATTCGCAATGACAGTGCTAAAAAGACTCTAATATATATATTGATGAATCTGATCAATGGAATTGCCAATTCAAAACTATGTTTGGTAAATGGAACAATGTATATTTTATTCAATTCATATTTATTCACCATATTAAATAACATTATTCACATGCAATTTCAAACATACATTATCATGGCGGGAGTTAAACCCCATAGGGCTTGATATATCCCGGAAATAGAAGTGATTAAATATATATTTGTTATGAATTTGAAGTAGGTAATACATTTATTATGTTATCATTTACTAAGCGGATATTGTTTTTTTATAACTATGTTCTTCTTTAAACCCTTATAAATATGTCATAATGTATTTTTTGTATAGTGTATTTTACCTGTAACACTCTGGAAAAGTTCAATTAAATATAATTTTAGTTTGAATTGGTATTGAGAAGTTGATTCTATAGTAATGTTTATGTGCCGACCCATTGAACTATCCAAAGGAAAACAAAATTTGCTTATTTTTATTTATAAAATATAGTAGAAACTTTAAAGCTTTGCTCAGTAACAAACACACGGGCACATACATAATCAAATATCTACTTTGTTTATATTGATATTCAGATACAATACATTAGCTTAATATGTCAATACAAAACAGTTGATTAAGATGTAAAATGACAAATCAATTAATAGAAATAATCTGGTACACTAGTAATGTTTGTTTTTGTGCATGTTATAACTTAAGTTAAGTTTATTGATTAACAAGTTCGTCAAAATATAATGCAATAAATAGAAGTGGCAAGAATAAAGCTAAAACGACTTGTTATATTGCTATTATTTTCAATATGTACTCAGAGTGTGATTAATTTCTTAAACAAATAAACAATAAGCCCATAAAGGTATATACTAAAAAAGCGGAATGTTATCAGTTATCAGGTTGAAGGAGTGTTGTTTAAGGAATACATGCATCCCCACTAATTTTTAAAACTGCCTTGTTAAATAAGGTGCTGGACATTTAACAACATGTCCACTTGATTTCAAATTTCAAATGTTATCCAAAGTATAGGAAAAACATGTACAACCTAAAAACGAAAGTAACTAATCTATAATTTTTTTTATTCTGTACAATAAAAAAAACATAATAATATATTATACTTTAAAAACGTTTTAAATTTTTTATTTTTCTTTTATCTGTAAAATTTTAATATACAGATAATAAAAACATAATAATATATTATACTGTAAAAACGTTTTAAATTTTTTACTTTTCTTTTATCTGTAAAATTTTAATATATATGGCTACTTACTAACAAACTTATTAAGTCATTATCACATACGCAGCCAAAGGTAGCAAAAGAGTTTTTACAAATCTGTGAATGAAAGCTTTTCATAACGTCTCGTGAAAATCTCACTAGGACCTCTGACCCATTTTCACGTCTACAAATTCACATTTAAACGAAAAACTGAATACCAGGCTGAGCATCTCTTATGAGCCATATTCCATATGGTTACATATATGTTTGCAGCATGATATTAATTTCAAAATTACACATGTTTGACTTTAACTTTTAGTGACCTAAACGAACGTTGTTTTTTTTTATTTTATTCAAAATTCACTTGAAATAAACAAAATTCTGATTTAAATGCAACAAGGTTTTTAAACTGATTTTAAATAGTCCAATTTAAGTCCAAAATTTATCAAATAAAGACAATTATAAATGTCCCAAATTGTATCTTGAAAATTGACTATAAGGCGAACACAGTAGGAAAATTGTTTTGTGTCTATCACAGGCCTTGCTTTATATATACCTGTTATTCTGTACAGACAAAAGTAAAGTGCTTTACATATATAAGTAGTGAGACATGACCTAGCGAAAGGAAAGCGACTTGATTGTTTAAACATCAACGAGTTAAAGTGTGACGCCATAATTGACAGTTTGGAGAATCTGTCGAAGCTAATTATGGAACAATTAAGCCGACTAAAGGCAGACGATTTCCCGAACTACCTTACAGATCTGAGGTGTCAGAAAATGTATATTAATTTAGTTTACAGAACTGTGTGATAGGCATTCAGATTTTCAAAAGTTTAAGGGAAAATTATGTTTGGAATTTTTTTTTTCATGTTTTCTACCATAACGTTATATAAGGTCTTGAAACTCCAAAGTTTCAACAAGTAGCAAAAGCATGTTTGAAACTAAAATTCTGTTTAATTCTGATTTGTTTAATCAGTAAAAACAGTTCGCAGTATAAACAAAAAGTATGAAACATAAACAAAATGTAAAGCCCTTCATGAAGATAAATCAATAACATTGTACTCTTGGAAATACTCAATAATATAGTATATAATGGCACATATTTTTTGTACCTTTAATATTTTGTGCACAAATACTGGTTGTTTAAGTTAAACATAATTTTGAGAAAAGTTTGTTTAAATAATTTAACAATAAAATAGTAAGATATGGGAGAATTTATTGTATAAAATTCTGTCCATTTCCACAGTTAATAAAGTTATCTTTCTATTTTGGTTTTAAATTAAATAAAGGTGTCTGTTAATTGAAGGTTTGCAATCAAATTAAATAATGGCGACTTACCACAGCGCGTGCTATCACTGTTATAGACTTTATTGTCTGAAGAGCTCCGATAAAAGGTGTGTAACTCTTGTTAATGATCTGATAATTTCAGATAGGCCAGACCGAGCGACTGGAATCTAGCACATCAATCCAAAGATATTATTAATCGTTTATGGCTATATCATCCCGATATAGTACAGTTAAACTGGACAGCCTCAAACGGTGATTGACAAAAGGTAATGTTTATAAGCCTTAATCTAAACCGACAGAATATCAAGAACGGTGGGAAGATAACGCTGAAATTTTTAGAAGCAAGAATGACAACAATTATTAGGCCAATTGAAGATAATCTGTTTTGTTTGCCTTTGGCTGTTTAAGAGGAAAATTGAATTAGCAAAGGGCCAATCATAAGGTCTGTCATGGTTGCTAGGTCACATTTGTTCGATATTAGACTTAATAAGGCCTGTTAGTTGGTGAAGTGTGGTTTAAGTGAGGGGTAAGGCATGATTTTGCGCTAGGTCAAATTAAACAAATTACCCGGGCAATATTACAATTTAGTAGTCGGATACACATATCCTCTACAAAGAGGCTAAGAAGTTTAGCAGTGAAATGGAGATAATTGTATGCTTCGCAGGATCGCGGGTTGACATGGCATGGGTGTTTCTCAGTGACAAACCAGGGCGTACAAGTAACGTCAAGACATGGAGATGTGGACAGGGACGGCCTTAAGTTTAACCTGGGAATTCGGGACATGGCGTAATTAAAAACGCTGATTTCGGCGCTTGAAAACGAACTTTCATGGACGGTTCAACCTGCATACAGGTATGATATTGTCCACTGTGCTTTACGTCCCGACTACTCACCTGTAAACAAAGGCACAGCAAGGTGCAAAGAAAACGTAACCTACCTGGCAATTTATCCGGTGTGTCCTCGCCACTGTTTGTGGAACCCGTGGATATACTTAGATTTGTCGTTGGGCTTGGTTGTGAACAGTGTGTCTGGGGTGACATTGGGTGATGGGCATGGAGCTGATGTGCCGGGGAGGCTTGATGATGAGGCGCCGTGGCCGCGAACATGCTGCAATCGCCGTCCGTGGGTAATTCCTCTAAGTCCAACAAGTGACTAACACTAAAATTTGCTTTGCTTGCCTGCAGACTGGCGTGGTAAGCAGAATTCACTCTGTCAAAATGAGAACTGAATTGAGGTGGAGGAGGTGGAACGCTCAAACTATAACTGCTCATTTTCCAACTTTGACTGATAAATTGTCCGATGGGTGCCTCTTCTGCTCGACGTTTACCCCCGTCCCTACTTCAGCCCTATTAAGCGCTCGCTTTACCTCGGTGACTTTCTACCGACAAGTTACTGGAACCATGTGGTTAGCGAGGAACAACTTACCACAAACTCCATGTAACACAATGTATCCCAACAGATTTATCGCTCGTAAAGAGTTCGGGGTTTTCCTGCAGATAAGACCGAAAACAAGCACAGAAAAGTAAGAGCTATTATTCCACGTCAAGGCCGCTGCTCTTCGAATAACATCAACTAGTCTAATGCTTACGTAGCAGCGAGTGTCGGGATTTTTTGTAGAAAACATGTGTTCTGTTGATTCATTGAATAAAGTTTAGGGTGATAGGGCAAACCCATTTGAGAGGGCAAGGGTGGCGAGGGGATATTAACCGTCAATCAAAAAGTGTTTACATGGAAACAAGCCACGCCTACGATGTATCTTTCTGTTCAGCTGCTGTTCTCAAGCCCTTCCACGTGCTCGCTTGGTTACAGACGCTCCCTCTGCGTCAGTCCTTTCCGGCGTCAACGAAATTCAATGATGCCAAGAATATTACGTAACTGATGTTAATCTATTTGTGTTGCTTTCACTCACTGCTATTGTTTTTCTCAGATTAGGAAGTCGCTGCCACGTTTTCCATTTACACAATCTACTAAACTCTAAGATACACACAAGTCAACGTTTATCCACATGTCTTCAAATGTTGTTATCCCCAATGCATTGAGTAGGTCTACTTAAGCCTGCGCCCCTTTCAGATTTACATGGATATATATCAAGGTGGTGTGGTTTTGTTTGTTTCCGTGAAACCATTTCTACAGTATTCTCCACATGGTAGAAACACAGGATAATCGCCAAATTAAACGGTTCATCAAGACGATCAGTAGGTTTATTGGCACTTTTAGTATATTTCGCTGATGAAATCCTTTTTCAATTTCGGCTAATTTTTTGTCGTTTCAAGTAGTTTGATTGAGGGTAAATCACAATATTCAGTAATGTAAATTCGACCATCATGTTTCCGTTTTTTTACTTATTTTTGTTTTGCTTTTTTCTGTTGCGCGAATCGTGTTTTTGCAGTTTTATTGTAACGATCGATAAATGGCACATTCACTGTGGTAATCTACAGGGTTCAATACTCGGTCCAGCTGTATTTTTCTTTTCATAAATTATAACTAAAATCATCCTAAAACTTAACCCTGGACTTTGCTGATGATACACCTCTGATTATGTCAAATTTATACTGATCCACTAAGTGCTTAAACCGTAAATGTGATTTGAAATCCCCATCCTACTGTTTTATATTCACAAATCAACACCTGATATCAGTTTATTTTTAGCGTGATACAGTATGTTCAGTGTGATACAAAGCGAACGTTTACTTACTTAAGCATAAATAATCTTCAGTCAAACGGGTAATCTTTACAATTTTTGTACTAACATTTTTAGAAAGAGAAACTACCATAAAATGTTAAACAATTGTTAAACAATCTTTTATAAATTCCACTCTACTTTATTTGGTCATACATTTTAAGCGTCAAAATATAGCGCTTTTTACCAGCCCATCTTCCACACTCCACAATTATCTTAATATCTGACCCAAAGCGGTTTATTCCAAACATACACATAATATCTTAGCAATGAATAATTTCTGTGTCTTTTAGAAAGTAAATATTAACAGACTTTTTGTGATTTTGGGATAAAACAATCTTTAGTTTTAAAAGATTCTAGTTCAAAAAATTTGGCAGGTTGAAATTAGTCCTGTAATCGAACCCACGTCTTTAAGAGTTAGGCACTGAATTGCCAGCAGAAATGCCGGCCACCTACCTAGACCAGAAGACCTGATGGCTGAATGGTCTAGGAGGCTGGCATTTACTGCTGGTGATTCGGACGTTCGATTCCAGGACGGGTTTTAATCTGAAAATTCGGAACTAGAATCTGTTCAAACTAAGAAAATGTTATCCAAAAATAACTTAAATTATATCTCAGCAATCTTGAGGATCATTAATTACCCAACATAGTATTACATTTCACATGTAATGTCAGAGATAGGGTGGATATTCACTGTTGGAGAACCACTTCGTTAAGAGGGAGATATACCCTTGAGCACGGCGCCGAACATTGGTCAACTATAAGTGATTCTTTGAATATAACACAACTCCTGAGCTACTACTCTACGTGATCATTCCATATATACTAAGAAGCTCAGAAGTTTGTGCTTTCTCGACTAATACAGCCCACTTATGAGTCTTATACAATACATTAAATGATTGTTGTCATCTACTGCTAAAATTTTAGAATTCCTGAATCTGGTATCTAGTGTTTTAGTGCGAAACGGTCAACCGATGCACACGTTTTTTTAAAACAATGGGCACAGAAATATAAAACGGATAACCAGACAGACTTTATCAAATTATAACATTCTCATGTCTTCACAAAATTCCCGGAGAAAAATCTCCCACGACGTCATGTTAAATTAGGCGTAGCATTTAATCCGCAGATTTTTAGCCGCAGTTTTCGGGAGAAAAGAAAACAATCTGGGTGACTAATTATCGGCTGGACTGTCGTTGGTGGTGGGTGTCCAGGATTCTGCTATATTTAATAGTTTTGGGTGGGAGTATATGTATTATATTTTTAACATTCGGCAAGGGTGGGGATTGCGGGTAGGGTCGACACAAACGGTTATTGTTCTGTTAAGCAGGCTGGTTGTTAAAATCAGGCGTTATTAATTTAGTATTTTTTTTATAAATAAAAGGGCCGGCTTAAACAGTTCGAATTCCACTTATTGTCTTGAGAAAAATTTTCTAAGCAAAATAACATGACTAAGATCATTTTGAATATGTTGTACTTTACTTAAACAAGCTTTGGGATAGTAAATTCATCAATGATCAGGTATAGTTGTGTGGTTTTTGCATTGTGTGTGAATAGGACAATTTGGCAGGACAGTGGCAGTCGTACGAAGCATACTAGAGTAATGGATCTGGATAAAAAGTAGTTGAAGTTTGTACTGCAGGGAAGGGGGACGGGGGCTTATGTCGTAGGTGTTATTTGAAAGTTATGAACTGAAAACAAAAATATATATAGCGGTGTAGGAGGGGTGCTAGCTGAATAACTTTGATTCTTGGTGACTTGGAATCGGCTTCTACGTATCTTACCGAATTAAATGCCTTTCGATAAAATACCTCAATTTTTGGTGGAGTAATACAGTAATTTCTACCTACATTTTTACAATATTCATTTAAAAACTTTCCTCTGGGAGTTTATCTAGAATATTTATAGATGATTTATTCGGTTTAAAATAATCCACACTCCTGTGATTACTTTTTAGAAATATAAAAACCAATGTAGCATACTAAAGAGATGTTTTTAAGTAATGGTATAACTTAAATTTTTTAATCCGGAGTTCAATATTGCGATGCATAAAATCGGAATCATCTCATGATAACCAGAGCAATTTTCTTTAAATATGAAAGACTTTTCAAGAATTCGAAGTAACTAGCTTTTGTTATTTTGGTTGCGTTTGTTTGTATGTTTGGCGGTCTCTATACAACAAAAGTTTTCTCAATTTTGATACACCGTCAATTGGTACAAAGAGCCGTTGCCTTTGAGGATTTGGCATCGAAACAAAACTAAACCTAAATTCAGAGTACTGTATATCGGCTTTGTTACATTACGCTTAAAGACCACTGTCGGCTTACAGGGATCTTGGGTGCCTTAATCCCCGACTTACCATCGGACAGTTTATCGTGAGAAACATCAGTCTAATCCCACGCACCCTTTTATCGCCACATGTCCGTGGCAAAACAGACGTCCAACTTCCACCTGTTTTTAAAATCAGGAACTGGCTTCTATCGCCCGATATGTGTGTTTGTTTTTTTTTAACTGAATTTTCAAGCGTGTGTGCTTTTTATATTATCGTTTCACCCCAAAACCACAGCCCCGCCACCCACTGCCGCCCCACCCCCTTAATTCACCCACATGCCAACCCCGAAACAAAGCCAGAGATCGGAGAGATCATGCATGGATTTGTTCAATGTTGTTGTACACTTTTCGGTTAAATCGGTAAAATATTACTCTAACATGAACTGTGATAATTTCTCCCCAAAAGAATCTGAACTCGCGATGGTGGATCAGCGGCTAACGCATCTGTCTACTGCCGCCCCCACCACCACCCCTTTGACATCCACTCGATCAGGTGTATAAGGAAATCTCACCAGATAACTCCATCAATTGCGAGGATCGTTTTATTTTTAGTTTTCTACCTGGTTTTCCCATTATTCAGGTAGGGTGTCGAATGAAAAATGGACAACCATTGGCCATATAAGGGAAATTCCCATAAGTACGACGTTATTCCGATTGAAACTGAGAGACTTTTAGCATTTAAGCTGTATCAGCATATAGGCATATAGGCTTTATTCCCTCCATTTCATTTGTTCAAATGTATCTGCATATTCAATTATTATTATTTATGGTAAATAAATTATATTCTATCATTTGTCTGTATATTGCGTTTGATACTGACTGACTATCAGCATTTGTCTGGATATTACCTTTGATACTGACTGACTATCAGCATTTGTCTGGATATTTAGTTTGACACTGAGAGACTATCAGCATTTGTCTGGATATTTAGTTTGAAATTGATAGACTATCAGCATTTGTCTGGATATTTAGTTTGAAACTGAGAGACTATCAGCATTTGTCTGGATGTTTCGTTCGAACTGAGAGACTATCAGCATTTGTCTGGATATTTAGCTTGGAACAGAGAGACTATCAGCATTTGTATGGATATTTTGTTTGAAACTAAGATACTATCAGCATTTGTCTGGATATTTAGTTTGAAATTGAGATACTATCAGCATTTGTCTGGATATTTAGTTTAAAACTTAGACTGTCAGCATTTGTCTGGATATTTAGTTTGAAACTGAGAGACTGTCAGCATTTATTTGGATGTTTATTTTGAAACTGACAGACTATCAGAATTGTTCTGGGTATTTAGCTTGAAACTGAGAGACTATCAGCATATGTTTGGATATTTAGTTTAAAGGTATTCCCTAATGGTTGATACCTAGAAAACGTATAAAAAATAGTCCAATATTAACTGAACGATTTGCAACTTGCTTCATTCATTCGTTTTACATTTATAGAAATTGGGATTCGCACATCTGACTGTCATTAAACGTTAGCTATGATTCTCGAGTGACGTCACCAGGGGAATTCACCAAGTGACTGGCATCTATAGAAACCTGACCGCCATTTTGTTATTTCTCATTATCTAAAAATTCTTGGTGTAATTCCGATATGTAGTCGTGATTATCCGCCACGGAGTCGTGATTATCCGGCACAGATTGTTCCGAATGTAGTTTCCCCTGCCTACGTCACAGCACAATTAACTTGTATGAAAAGTCGCAAGTTTGTAAGTGAATAATACAATTTCTAAGCGCCAGAAAAATACATGATTTATTTGGCACATAGTTTATAGTATTATCTTTGTAATTCAGTCACTTTTAACCTTATTTGAAACCCATTTGGGAATAGCTTTAAAGCTGAGATGCTATCATAATTTTGTCTGGATATTTAGTTTGAAACAGAGAGAATGACAGCATTTGTTTGGACATTTAGTTTAAAACTGACAGGCTATCAGCATTTGTCTGAATATTTAGTCTGAAACTGAGAGATTATCAACATTTGTTTGAATATTTAGTTTGAAACTGAGAGACTATAAGCATTTGTCTGGATATTTAGTTTGAAACAGAGAGACTATAAGCATTTGTCTAGATATTTAGTTTGAAACAGAGAGTAGGTCAGCATTTGTTTGGATATTTAGTTTGAAACTGAGAGTAGGTCAGCATTTGTTTGGATATTTAGTTTGAAACAGAGAGAATGTCAGCATTTGTTTCAACATTTAGTTTGAAACTGAGAGACTATCAACATTTGTTTGGATATTTAGCTTGAGACTGAAAGACCATCAGCATTTGTTTGGATATTTGGTTTGAAACTTGAGACTATAAGCATTTGTCTGGATATTTAGTTTGACACAGAGAGACTATCAGCATTTGTCTGGATATTTAGTTTGAAACTGAGAGACTATCAGCATTTGTCTGGATATTTAGTTTGAAACTGAGAGACTTTAAGCATTTGACTGGATATTTAGTTTGAAACTGAGAGACTATAAGTATTTGTCTGGATATTTAGTTTGAAACTAAGATACTATAAGCATTTGTCTGGATATTTAGTTTGAAACTGAGAGACTATAAGCATTTGTCTGGATATTTAGTTTAAAACTGAGAGACTATCAGCATTTGTTTGGATATTTGGTTTGAAACTTGAGACTATAAGCATTTGTCTGGATATTTAGTTTGAAACTGAGAGACTATAAGCATTTGACTGGGTATTTAGTTTGAAACAGAGAGACTATCAGTATTTGTCTGGATATTTAGTTTGAAACTGAAAGACCATTAGCATTTGTTTGGATATTAAGTCTGAAACTGAGAGACTATAATCATTTGTCTGGATATTTAGTTTGAAACTGAGAGACTATAAGCATTTGTCTGGATATTTGGTTTGAAACTTGAGACTATAAGCATTTGTCTGGATATTTAGTTTGATACAGAGAGACTATCAGTATTTGTCTCGATATTTAGTTTGAAACTGAAAGACCATTAGCATTTGTCTGGATATTTAGTTTGAAACTGAGAGACTATAAGCATTTGTCTGGATATTTAGTTTGAAACTGAGAGACTATAAGCATTTGTCTGGATATTTAGTCTGAAACTGAGAGACTATCAGTATTTGTCTGGATATTTAGTTTGAAACTGAGAGACCATTAGCATTTGTTTGGATATTTAGTCTGAAACTGAGAGACCATTAGCATTTGTTTGGATATTTAGTCTGAAATAGAGAGACTATCAGTATTTGTCTGGATATTTAGTTTGAAACTGAGAGACTATCAGCATTTGTTTGGATATTTAGTCTGAAATAGAGAGACTATCAGTATTTGTCTGGATATTTAGTTTGAAGCTGAGAGACCATTAGCATTTGTCTGGATATTTAGTCTGAAACTGAGAGACCATCAGCATTTGTCTGGATATTTAGTTTGAAACTGAAAGACCATTAGCATTTGTTTGGATATTTAGTCTGAAACTGAGAGACCATCAGCATTTGTCTGGATGTTTAGTTTGAAACTGAAAGACCATTAGCATTTGTTTGGATATTTAGTCTGAAACTGAGAGACTTAGTTTGAAACTGAAAGACCGTACCATTAGCATTTGTTTGGATATTTAGTCTGAAACTGAGAGACTATCAGTATTTGTCTGGATATTTAGTTTGAAACTGAGAGACTATCAGCATTTGTTTGGATATTTAGTCTG
>JARFOD010075170.1:0-13380 GCA_031763545.1 Mopalia muscosa
GGTTTCAACCTACAAAATTTTCTGAACAGGTATATGTTCTAACTAAGAAAGCGTTATTCCAAAATAACGAAAATACTTTCTAAAAGACACAAAAATTATACAATACTATAGCTTAGATCTGATGCGCACAATTCACAGCTCCTTGTCTTTTCCATCGTATGACAAATCGTTTAGTTTCAGCAAGCAACTGTATATGACATAGGATTTGTTTTGTCAATCAAAAGTAAATGTTAATATTTAAGCACTGTCCAATGTATAACACATCAAACACTTTACTAAAACAAATATCCAGTATATTTTTTATGTCTGTCTTATCCTGTAAAAAAAATGTCGTGTTTACTGTAAATGTTTGTATGATAATAAGGATTAAAGAAACTTGCCTTCCAGATTTTAATTTATATTTGAAAAAGTTATATTTAATTTATATTTGGAAATTATTTTAATTAATCGTCATCTGTGCTAAGTTGTAGATTAATCCGTCAAAACATTACAATGATGACATAATTTAATTGAGCGACAATTAATTATATACCATTAGACATGCTCACAAGGAAAACTAAACACGTGTAACCTCTCTCTCTCTCTCTCTGTCTGTTATACAATTTCTTAGCCACGAAGTGCACGGCAGCAGATCCGTACATAATATATACGGTTATAGGGACATACTGTATCTTTATGGAAAAGAAACTTTATGAACGTGTATGTCGAATTGACGGTTTTGTAATTGATCAATATTTATGTTCTGTAAATTTTGCTCTACGCGGGTAACACACGACACATTACCCAATAGTTGTACCCAGCATTATCTTGTCGTATACAACTTTTTAAATTGAAAAGCAACCTTTCTGTCGCCCCAAGCTGCAGCACTGAGATTCAAATGGTTATGGGAGAAGAGGCCATGTTGCATTACGAGTGAGGAGGACTGGGTCGATATTATATCTACCCTGGGTTCTGATGGAGGGATGATTTGTAATCAATAACTGTTCACGGGAAGTAACTGACATTCGCGGGACGAGTTTCTAAATTTATACTTGCATGGAAAGATGTCATGTTCCCATAGATATATATATTGAATAAATGAAGAGGGACAAACGTCATTCCCTCCACCGGGATTCGTAACTGAGACCTTTGGGTTACAGACCCATCACTCTGCCGACTACAGAGGCTGACGACAGAATATTTATATATACACATACATGCATATATAAATATATATTCCTTAAAGTAATCACACTAGCGCATGTCGATTAGTTATAATCGATGAATCATTTAATTTTCTAGAGACACTCAAAACGTTTCTTAAGGGAAGATAATCACGACTCGTTCAGGGTAACCTAAATCGAGTCTATATGAAGCGATGCTCTTTTAAACGGATATGGTATCAAGACTAGCTAAATGTCAACAAATCATATTGCGTGCATTAACTTATGACGGGTAGTGTTTGCATATATATTTACAGATCCTATCGTTCCGCTCTGGCGTACTTGATCAATTTGACACTGGCAGTTAGCAGAGCTTAAGCTACCGATTAGCATTTAATTTACACCTGTTTAGATATAGGAGTTGTATTGAAGCCGCTCGAGCAAAAGTTAACATTATTCGCCAATCAATCAACCAATCGATCGATCGATCAATCGATCGACCGACAAACCAACCAACCAACCAACCAACCAACCAACCACCCAATCAATCAATCAATCAGCCAGCCAGCCAGCCAGCCAGCCAGCCAGCCAGCCAGCCAGCCAGCCAGCCAGCCAGCCAATCAATCAATCAATCAATCAATCAATCAATCAATCAATCAATCAATCAATCAATTAACCAACCAATCAATCAATCAATCGATCAATCAGCCAGCCAATCAACCAGCCATTCAATCACTCAATCAGTCAATCAATCAATCAACCAGCCAGCCAACCAACCAACCAACCAACCAACCAAACAATCAATCAAGCAATCAATCAGTCAGCCAATCAATCAGCCAGCCAATCAATCACTCAATCATTCAATCACTCAATCAATCGATCAATCAATCAATGAACCAGAAGAATCTTAAGCGGTGCATTGTAGACGTTTATGAGCATGCTTTTAAAAAACTATGTGATGGCATTGGCTTTGGTTCAATCTATATTTACATTCAGTCGGACAGCAGTTTCGAAAGTTAATTGTTTATTCCTGATCTGGTGGTTAGCATCACGGAAAGAAGAGTCCTGACGATCCGGTGTCAACATTTGTACGGTATACCGGTAGGACATTCATTGTTAGTGTTCGGCGAATTGGCATGCGATCATTTCCTGCGTTCATTGGGATAGTAAGCCTATAGCAAGGAGGGATGTTTAGCGTGTCGATAGTATGATATGACTGTGCATAGGTCTGGTCATTGTATATTATTTATGGTGGGATATTTTTCTTGGTGAAAGTATATTATGATTTTGGATATATCGGTTAATAATGTACTATTTATTGTGGGATATTATGCTGGGTAATAGCATAACATAACTTAACTGCCTTGGTCATCTTCATTAATCTGCTCAAGCGATTGAGAAAGGCCCCGATGTGTGGGCAGAAAGCTGGTACAGTAATTGTGTACGCGAAGCAGCCTATGAGTTTGGGTTGTGATTCATGTAAATCTGTATATATTAACTTCTGCCTTAGAGCTTGTCAAGAAATGAAAAAGTTGCAAATCTATTAAGTCCTGATTTTCATGTTATCTTCCCAGCTGTCTAAAGTAACAATGGATTTCAAATTGATCCTATTGTCTTACCTTAGATTAAAATGACTTTGTTAAAGTGGACCATGATCTTCTTGTAAAGGCGATCATTTCAAGGGCAAATATATTCTGCTAATTGAGTAAAGGAAGTCACACCAACAAACTAGCTATTCGTGTAGAAATATGGATATGCCTTGTTTTTTTTTTTTATTTTTGGCTTAAAAATCTGCGACAATAATAAAATATACATTGTTCTTTGTACAGAATACAGCATCACCGCAAATACAGAGCTCAACTTACTAAAAAAATCCCAACAACCCCCAATGAACTTAATACCAGTCTGGAATCAACTCTTTACGACAAACTACAATACATACAGGGACAGAGTACAGCTGTCCTGAACAATTCCAATGGAAATTCAAATCGGTAAATTCAATAAACAGTAATAAAGAACAGTTGTTTAGCTTTAAATAAACAACAACAAAATGAATTTTTAAAAAATAAATAAAAAAAAACAAAATACAAAAAAAAAAGAAGATAAATCCTTGTTACTAATAATGACTATACCTCATCAAACAAAACAAACAAGGTAAGCCATCGCCTATAGTTAAGACTTTTGGCTCTAGCATAGATGCCTACCTTAAAAATGTGCTTCTGAACATCCTGTTCGGCTACATCGACTTAAGAGAGCTTACTTGTATGATACAGTTTGTGCTCTATGCTGTGTTAAGACCGCTGGTGATGCTTAGCCAATGTGGCCATCTTATTTGATACCAACAAATAGCCCTATACAGGTTCGCGGTAACACTGTTTTGTCAATTCTCGAGATAACCAGCGACTTATGTCCGCGGATAAAAGGACATGGATTCTTATAAATAGCAAATCAATGAGTGTAATTAATGATTCTATGACAGGCGAAGTCACTCGCGGCATCTTGCGTGGGGCAACTAGAGACTAGTGTATGATTGTTGAAACTGGTGTTATGTGCAACCTAACAGTTGCGCATTTAATATGTTATGTATAGTAAATTAAACCGGCTCACAAACCCAATCTCACAATTACTAGCTGTTACATGATCCTACCTCGGAGTGTCTCCATTTGTCGGTTACGGTAGGCTGTCATATAATCCGGCGCTCGTGAGTGAGACGTTAAACACTAAAAGGACAAACAATTAAGCAACAAAACTTTGAAAATTGAAAATATATCATACAGTGGAATGGTGAGACTAGTTTTTGTTTCGCGTGCAGTCTGATTTCAGGGCACTTTAATTGCCCTATAGATTTTCACTAACAAGAAAAACTAACAATGTATTGACAAAAGAGTACCAGTTGAGAGTGACACAGATGCTCTGATAGTATTATGTTCACAGTCATATTTTCTTGTCCACTGAGCTGTGGTATATCCCGTCGTATAACATGACATAAACGTATCCTGTGTTTGTAGGTAAAACCTATGTGAACACAAAACTTCACTTCATCTGGACTGAATGACTAGATGAAGACAGATATCATGCAATAAATTTGTAGGTTTAAGTGCTACACAATAACACATAACGACAAGTCGTTCGTGTGTGTGATGCCTAGTAGCGACCACGAGGCACCCAGTCTGAGGCAGACATATTAGCTGTCTAAGTCAAGGCGGTATGTTCAAAATGAGGAAGAAGAAGCCGTGGAACACCAGGACTATCCACTGAGTTTAATGTCTTCAACTCGTGTAATGCTCTACATCCACATTTGAAGTAGGTTCAAATCGGCCTCAATTTGGTGGATTTACCAGCTTAATACAGGTTCAATATCCCTAACGAATACGTTCTGTATCCTTTTATTAGGTAAACATGCCTAACAGTGGACGTTACAAGGTCTTCATTACTAATGAACTAATTATTATGAAGAGAGAAAATTGGCAAGTTAACAAGACACCTGAGCAGTATTCCCATATTTTTAAAAAGGCTAATGGGTGATTTAAAATCTCATTTAGGCAAATGTGTCAGTGTTACAAATATTACAAGTCAGTGGTATTTACATCAGGACACTTTGTTAAATATCACATTCTAACTTTTACATCAGCGTCAAATGAATAAGCATATTTAGCTTAAGCCATTTAATTCTGTCGGCAAGTTCTGTTTTTGTTTTTTCTGTAAATCGAAATTAATTTGAATTTCTGAATTGTTCTGCAGTTTAATACCAAACAAAACAATATTTTTCATTCTACCCGGACGTAGGGCGCATTGGGAAACAACCGATGAGAAATTTGAGAAAATGCAAAAGTATCCATTATCGGAAGACCAAAGCTCTCATAAAACAACCAGACTAGACAGGTGTTAACATTAACACATGCATTGTGATTATTCGCGAAGCAAATGCACATGAATGGAAGTGTTCAACTTGTACGTCGTTGCAAACTAAGCACAATTGTGGTTCTGATGTTCTTCTTACCTGTGATAGGTTATTATTATTTTGGTTAAAAAAGGCGGTTAGGAGACCTCCCTTTGCTGTCTGTGGTGATTAGCTATTTTAGTACCGGTTTAATATACCTAGATAGTTGGAGCATGTCAAGTTTGATTGTTTCCATTTTGTAATGCAATAATCCTATGATATTACTTACTTGGAAACTCTATAACACAAGTAAAGTTTTACCAAAGCAACGAAAAGACGAACAGCGGGAAAAGAGCTAAAGATGAACAACGGACGGACGAACGACTAAGCGAATTGTAGTTGATTTATGCTTTGTTTTATGAGCGTTGAAATTATTGCAGCAAAACAATTAATAATAGTCAAATAATATTAATGATTGTTTAATTTAAATAGCACCCCCCCCCCCCCCCCCCCCCCCCCAACAAAAAAAAAACAAAAAACAAAAAAGATATCCACCCCACCGACAAAACATGTGTCTGATTAATTCCAGTCGCCGTTAGCTATTTAAAGTATTAAATATATATTTTACTTAAATGTCATAGGTGTCGATTTAAAATTTTAACGCGTTGATATGTCCAAGGGTCTTGGTAACATATCAGATATATGTATATGTATGGGCAGTAGTTATGAGTAGTGTACATATCTCGGGAGAAGCTATTAACAATTTAGATAAGTGTCAACTGTATGGCAAATAACAGCAGGCAGATAGTAAATGTTAAATATAAAACCAACTACAAATTGATATTATGACGAAATTAAGCTGCTTGTCTGTTTCGTTTGTCTGGGGTCCAACGCCTTGCTTAATGTTATGCATTTGTAAGACGTTGCACCAGACCAATGGGTCACGGCTCCCCCGTCGATGTCACTGGCTACAAAAAGCCAAACTAAGGACACTCACATGACAATTCATAGAGACATCACGAACAAACAAAAATCTGTGGGTTTGTTTGTCCTGTAAAATTGGAAAAATCGGCAAAGAATTTTATCTTTTGTTTCTCTGCAACGGAATTAAATAATGCGTGAAAATCATATTCCAAGATACTTATACACGGGTGAGCTTTTGTCTACTTAAACAGTTATGTAGAGTTACGGTCCTTTAATGGTCAACAAAAGGTCTTTGAAATAGAGGTGGCTATTTTAGGTAAGGCTTTTTGATTTCTGGACTAGCAATATCTTAAGGTGTGATATGGACAAATACTTTTTTGTATAAATGCTAATGTCACACACCTTCTTCTCTCAATTTAACAACGCTATTTTCAGTAAAAGTTTGTTAATGTATGTTGTTTACACAGTCTATTACACAGTACCACTATGGAAAACTTTGGAATTGACGCTGCATCAGGCGGAGGGTTTGTTTCATTTAACAATAAGTAATATCCGGTATAATATAGCAAATAATGGTGCGGACTTTGTGCAATATTGGTTGTTTACGAAAGAGACAGTAACACACAAACTGTTATATGAACCTCGTTTCGGTCCGTATAATATTTGGAGCTGCCTGACCAGTCCATAAACTGTGCGACCTCACACAACTACGTTCATTATGTCTTAAATAACATCCAATGTGTCCGGCGGTAGGTGGGTGTTGGTCTCGGCCTTTTGCTCAAAGCTCAGTTAAGTTAACGGTCCGTTAGATTACGTTGTGTAACGATGAATTTTTGTGATGGCGTGATGTGCATTTATTTGTTACGCGACGTCATCTAACTGGCTGCTAGGCTAATGAAGCTTTGGACAACCGGACCCTGGTGCTCTCAGAACCGGCAGGCAACATGGAGCCTACCTGTTTTGGATGTGTTTATATTCCGTCATGTGATTGTCCTGCATTTGTCCTATGTTGTATATGTGTGTTGCCACTCGCGTTGAGGGTTGTTTCCTTCGTACATTGGACTGACACGCCGTCTCGTGAGTTAACTGGCCTTAACTACGATGATAACCCCCCCCCCACCCCCCCACCCCCGCAAATAAAAATAAATAAATAACAAAATTAACCAATGCACAAAGGAAACGTGAGTTGAAAAGAATATTTTACTTTGTGTTTTCGTAGATTGTTCAGTTCAATGAATTATTATTTGTTTCATTTCAGATGCATCGAGTTATAATTTGGCCAAAGATTTATTTAATTTTACCTTTACTACTCTTGATGACAGCAAATGTGTACGGTAAGAAAATGGAATAGATAAATAGTTCGGAATCAGAATATGTTTTGAAGTTACCTATAAGGTTGCTAACAATACATTGGTGCACTTTAAACATAACAACAACATTTGTCCAACGTATCACTGATACATGCACAAACAACAGACAGAACACACCCTGATGAATTTGTTATCACATAACAATTGGACAAGTTTTAAAGCTCCAAGGCAATTTATAATCTCCCACAACACTGCTTGGGCAACGTATTAAGACATCCATGCTTTGAATGTGCGCTAGGTTATTGGCTTTATTATCGCCGTTGCAAATTGTTGTGCATGGCGTAATGCTTTCTGTAAGAAACAAGGGTCTGAACAAATGTTATGAACCAGTTCACCACGAATAAAGCATAAGACTATATATGAAGGAATTAATTGCATTTTCAAGCATTTTCAAGACAGGTTTATGGCAGTTCTAGCTTTAAATTGGATGTGCAATATCAGTGGGATTTGTTTTCCCATCCTTAAATGTTGGTTTCATTTGAGTGGGCATTGACAAGTCATATGTCAAGAATTAGACAGAGAAAACTAATTCATAATTCGTCGTCTGTCGGATACTGTCCGATGTGATGTGTGCAGTACCTCTGACTAGCCTGTCATCCTCAATAAGAACTGCTCGAGACAAGGTGTCTCTTGAGGCAAAACACCATTTCACACCTTTTCACGCTTGGACCGTATCTCTTTGTCGTAGGAGTTATCCATACTGATTAGTCAGCAATGTCCAGCAGCGTTTAACCACGGTGCCTTACGTCACTCTACTGTATGACCGACAATGAAGTACATTGGTCGTTCATTACTACTTTGACAGAGGCGATGCACTGTTTGAAAATTGGCAGATGTATTTGATTGGTCTCTTCGTTTTCTTTGACAATTGTCTGACCGCCGAAATGGGGCCGCTGTAGCAAAGCGGATGCAGAACTTCACAGAGACGCCCTACTTGTCTGGAGATGAACACCAAATCATAGCTGTACAGAATGTCGACCATCAGAACAAATGTGGTTCAAGTGATATATATGACAGTATAGCATATTAAAGCGCGCACTCTTGCGAGTCGATCCGTCACCATTCAGCCCCTGGTCTGAGACATTCACAACAAAGAGGGCATTATTTCTAAGGGCACGGACAGCTTTTAAGTCAAATCTCGGACAAAATAACTGGTATAAAGTAGGTGACTTGTCCTGCATTTCAGTTCAGATTGACCATAAATCATTTTGACTTTGTTGAACGCTTAACTCGATTGCTAATTCAAAGAGAGCCGCGCTAAACTGGGTTACTGAAAGCAAACGTGCGGCAGAGCGGTGTCCAGATTAAATACCTCGAGTGTACGCACTGATGTTAGTTTGTCTCTGAAACCGATTATTTACAAGGTAGACTTTTTTTAACATATTAGAACGTTGCACACGCAACGTTTAATGCAAAACCAATCCGACTATGATATCCATATATGTCTGGGAATTTCGTCACAAAAAGTAGTCTACATAATGTAGGAAAGTAACCCAGCGGTTGGAATTAGAAATACACAGATCATCACCGAAATTCCTGTTTCATTCACGAAACTGTTCAGAAGAACTGACAATCTACCTTAAGTGCATGATTTTCGTTGTTGTTGATGTTTTGTCATCACCTGTCTCTGTACTGATCAGTGAAATAATATCTATCGGAACCCTATACATTGTTTTCGTAGGCAGTAAGGCTCATTAACCAGCGGCTATTCAAACAAATCATTTGTCTTTACCCGCTAACAAAACTTGATAATTTCCCCGAGGATAACCAGAATGGGGTTATTGTGAACATGCTAAATTAGGCCATGTCATAAAGGGTGCTCCTGTCCACGAGGGTAACCCAATCAGCCTAAAATCGATTTATGCGGCTAGCTATTATTGGATAAGTTCAATGACCGATACGTCATTATCCAGTAATAGATAAACACATACAATGCTCTTAAGGTGAGATAAAGAAAGAACCAAAAGATCTGTGTTTGGAAGCAAAATTTGAGAATTCTACATAACTAGCATTTAAATTTCAAATAAATAAACATCGACACGACTAATTACTCAATAATCTTAAAAAAACTTATAGGAATGCTTCTGTACTGTTGCAGAAAAGTTAGGTACGAAAATAATTAAGATTTCAATGATTTTCTAAGCCCCTCCACTTACAGTAAAAACAACTTTGAATTTCATACAACAGTCGAATTAGAAGTCAAGAAACAGATTAAAGATGCGGAAAATGTTTCCACGGACCTCGATGGAATTCCAATTTCACTTGTTAGAATAGTATATAATTACACATCTAAACCGCTATATCACATCAACCTTTAATTCGAGACAAAAAAAAAAGACCACATATTTAACCTGATAACAATTTAAGACCTGCCAAAAGCATTTTCTGATCTAGAATCTGTTCAAACTAAGAAAGTTTTATCCCAAAATAACGTAAACAATGTTAATTATGGGGTTCGCTGTTTTTTATCAAACAGAAAACAGGGTACACCATTTAATGGTCATCTTTCTTCTCGAAAAATTCTAGGTCCGTCCTTGGTCCTATATTCTTTCTAATCTATATACATGATTTATACCTGGTCCTTGACTCATAATCTGTTTGACTATTGGAGGACGACATGTGAACTGATGAAAAATAAAAATTCTGCCATCTTGCTACCA
This sequence comes from Mopalia muscosa, assembly GCA_031763545.1. NCBI lineage: Eukaryota > Metazoa > Mollusca > Polyplacophora > Chitonida > Mopaliidae > Mopalia > Mopalia muscosa. The sequence continues at coordinate 9,977 of JARFOD010075170.1, forward strand.
ATATACTTTTCTGTAATAATAGTTGATACTAGTTATTCACTTACGGATCTAAAGGGATAATACATACCCCTAAGGTTTTTCTTTCCCGGGTCTTAATTTGGAAATTATCTTTACCTTTAAAATCCTTTTTCTGAAACACTAAGCACGAGTTTTCTTGATGACTCTATCATTTTATCTCCACAAGGCTTCTTGCCCGGTTTGCCGACGTTGTCTTTTTATCAACGATGGCGTTGATGAGTTAGGCGACATGGCTACAGAGTTGCACCAGTACGCCCTTATGCCAGTAATCAGTGGTAAATTACAGCTTTTGTTACCTGGATAAATGCCAGTTTTGCCACACGATAAAACATTTTATACATTGTTATCTATTTAAGCTGTTGGGTTGCTGGAAACCTGCACTGGATTAGGGACCACCGGATCGAATTGTGATGTGGTTAACTCTGAATGCCGCGCCAGAGGCTGTGATCTACTTGTCTGCCAGTGCTCCAACGGCTACACCAATACTCCAGACGGAACTATGTGTTTACCAGGTACTATTAATTTGGGGATCCCTAAACACTGACAATTGATTGATCTGATTTGAAAAGCGGTTCTCTGTTAGCAGACAATTTTATAAGAGGGATTGTTTAGTGATACCATAGAATTGTATACTTTGTGTATAATATTTCAAATATAATATTTAAACGTCATCTAGAAGTAGATTAAAAGAGACCAAACTTCTAGTATAACCCTTATTAATTTTGTGATAGAACAAAATAGCGAATTGTTCGTCATTTACTCATCGTCATAGTCTATTTAAAGTTAAAGTTTCAGTTTAGAGTAGTTGTATTCAAATGTGAAGCTTCGGAGTAATCTTTTACAAAATGGAAAATGGCTATATGTATTTTCACAGTTGATGCATATTAGATTTAATACTCCGACGCATTTTGCTTTCTGTCTCTTCTAATATAACATTTATTCAACAAATTGTTTTCAGAAAGTGCAAATCTTGGTGATTCGTGCGGTGAAACAGCTGCTATTTGTTCCGGATTTTATACAATGTGCAACAGCAGTTTCCAATGCGATTGCTTTGGGGGATTTGTCCCAGCTAATGATGGCAGGAACTGTGTCTCAGCCACAAAAGTCTATTTGGACGAAAGCTGTGCAATCGATACAGACTGCATGACATTTCCTGTCGATCAGATTTGTAACGATACCACCTCACTGTGCGATTGCCAGATTGGAAGGAGGCCAGCGTCAGAAGAAGAAATCAGCGCTTTTCAGTTCCCACACCAATGTATCGTTCAGGATTTCTCCCTAGGTGAGTGTGTTGTCTATATTTGCATTGAGACTACCGTTGCGGTGGTCTTGGTTGTATAAATATAGGTAACCCGTTTTAGTAGTACACGGAACTAAACCAGGCCATCGATGCGGGGAAGGGAAGCTCCAATATTGCTGCAAGCGTCTACCTATGAACAGCGAGAAAAACCTGGTAGAGTTATATACATTTAAACATATGGGTACAACAAAGTCAGACTCTCTATATAATTATAAAAATTAATCACACTGGCACATAAGTGCAGATTTATTACAGCCGATTAAATATCACACTACCTGGATTAACTCCCAGATACATGTTTCTGATAGATCTTAATGTCAAGTTGTTATTGGCAACTTAAATATATCTATAGAGTAGGTAAATACTATAAAGCGAAGAAAACTTTCTATAGGAGTATTAAATAATGTCTTCAATAAGTAGCAAACTAGTAATGTAGTTTAATATAACTGAAGATTCTGGCATCTGCATTTTTCGAAAACCATTCATTAACATTAAAATCAGTGGGGTATATATCTACAGGTGAGCTCTGATATATAATTCTCATCCCATTCTGGCCCTAAGAGGGGGTTGGTGTTATCATAATCTATAAATATAAAAGTAAATCAAAATTAGAAATGCGTGTATTATTCCCGGCGACCTACCAGCCGACCTACCCACCGGCTGTCTTACCAACATACTCATTTATTTATTTGTAGATTTGTTCTCGTCCATTTATAAATTTGCATTTATTTATTGATTTTAAGAACCTATGATTGTTCGTCGAATGGTATATGAATTTATTCTGTGGCAGTATTTCAGACATGAATAGAAATAAAGGCGCAATTTTATGCCAGTTCTCTCTGTAATAAAGCGCATATAGATAAAAGGGGCATGTCTTGAAATTGAAATGTGTTTTCGAATTTTCTTAAACATTGCGTAATGCTTTAACATCAGTCAAATTCTTCCGGGCGGCGATATCTTGCTTCGTCAATCACTGGACAGGAGAGCTCCACAACTATTGACCAATCAAATATATTTCTTGTCATATGAGGGGCATACGTCACCAGACTTATAGAGTGGACTGTTTATAGTAGGCCTACCTTTCATGAAATTTCACACATGTGGTGACTCTTGTTGTACTCAGCGAAACTGCGCAGCCGTTAGTAAATATAAATGGCATTCTAGACTGATTTTTAAGTCTACATTTCCATAGAACAAGAATGTTAACAATACTGGGCTGTTTTATTAACCCGTAACACACAAAAGTGTAACGTTGTGAAGAGGGTTTCCCAAGACCAAATAGCAGCTGCCAGGGATGGTATATGCTGGTAGGTAATATTTGTAACCCTTAGGTGATTTTATAAAACGCCGATACGATATTTAAGTACGTTTAATGGTAATCTTCCCAAGGATATAGGGGTAATTGCAGCATGAATCATCGCTTTAAACACATTCAGTCTCTACAAATACCAAGTGAACCAATAGAGTTTAGTGTATGTAAATATGAATTTCTTAAATCTTTCTCAAATTGAATGACTTTAAGACAGAATCGAGTGAATTGACCGAATATCAGCTCAATTAGAGACTGGACCATAGGGAGAGTTTGTGTCAGGTGGTCTTAAATTATAATTCAAAATTCTATAGTAAATATATTTATTTTTATATTGTTCTTTAGATGTCTGCAATGGCATCAATATAACAGAGGAACGGGTTCTAGAGTTAGCTGCGACAACAACGATGGAAGCTCCAACAGAGGTGCCTCTATCAGTTGGACTTGGTCAAGTTTGTTCCACTACCTCTCAATGCCCGGAGAACTCCACTTGCAAGGCTAAAGATTGTGCATTTGTTTGTCTTTGTGATGCAGGACTTGTCGCCAACAGGCAATACACATCCTGTGTACCGCGTAAGTGTTACAATTGGGTGCTGCCCCCATTAGAATTGGTTCAGACTCGATTAAATTGTACTTAGCATCTTATGAGCTACATGTATATCGGATTTTCCTTCTACTTTTAGGTTTGATCAAATAGTCCCTATGTGTTGTCCCAACATAAATGTGATGTTTTTTTTTTTTTTGGGGGGGGGGGGGGAGAAATATACGAAATTTAGC
>JARFOD010075181.1:0-20998 GCA_031763545.1 Mopalia muscosa
ACACTACTGGTTGATTTTTTCTACACTACTGGTCGATTTCTACACTACTGGGAAATTCTACACTACTGGCTCTAACAGGGTTGACTGGTGGAGCTGTGTGACCCACCATGGAAAGTTCGTTCAGCCCATGCTGATCTGTGAACTCCCTCTGTGCCGGATTAAGACGTCGGAACCCAAAATAACAGAAAAGAAATCAGTACCAATTGTCAATGCACACCGCGTGTAAGATTGATGTGTAAATCGATTAGTGTTTAACGGTGGGTTAGTTTGCAATTTACTTATACCGCGTACATAACGTAATCATTTAGATAATCACGGCAACCTGGGGCACAAAAAATGCACGAGATCTTAGTTACGTTATATAATTATGTAATTATTCTATCAGCTGTGTTAAATTAGCAATATATGCTGAAAAATGGTGACTGTTTTTATCCCTTACCTAACACATAGCCTAAGTGAGATACAGTTCATCTTAAATCTGTGTATAATCACTCCTATATGAGTCGCAATAATTTCAACAGAGAGAAAGGAATATAGTTTGACGGTTTATTTTATATCTCTCCATCACCCCCATTTACTATCAGTGCCGGGTTTTATTAGGTGGAGAATCCTTATTAAAACGTGTTAACCAAACTATTCTTTTAAGTCATTTTTATTATATATAAAAAAAAAAAAAGATAATTTCTCAGTTAAATCACTGACCTTGAATAGAATTACGGTTGAGTTTGTCAACAGAATCCCGTGACAGGCAGATCATGCTCAACACACACCTAAATATTTTATCCACAAGGTGCTAACTGAACTTTCTGTCAATTGGTTGCTTCATTATTTTATCTGTTGAGTGCTTATTATTTTTTTCTCCAGATTTGGCAATGATAACACCCCTGATACAGTACCCAAGATACACATATGAATGCTCAAAAAGTATCCATACCATATAATAGTAAGTTGCCAAACCATAACTTACAAGATAACGATTACATTCTGTCAATAATAACAAGGTATACTTTTTATCACTTCCCATTTTCTGTATTATTCTGTTAGTGTAGTATATTTTGACATTATACATAATAACACCACCAAAGGCTTTTTTGTAATTTTATTATACATTTTGTTAATTATTACTGAAGAGTTTATATCATTTAATCATTATTATTTTGCATATAAGCCTAATGTTGATGAACACCATACTATCTTAAATATTTCCGTATTATAGAGACTTCCTCTAAAACTATCAGTGTAACAAGAATTTGATTGAATCACGAATTTTTGACACAGCCGTCATTTGTCTTCTACAACCACAGAATTTAGAACGTTTTAGCGAATATCGCTACACATAGATAGCCCTGGTGTATTTGTGACCAAGTGGGCTGTACGTAAGGCATGGCGGTACGCCCGCTTCCTGTTTAAATCAAATGGTCAGATAGCACAACCAAAACAAATACATATTAAGCGTATTTTTTATATAAACCTTCTTGTCTGAATCAATCAATCATTTGTCTGGTTTGCAGATGTTAAAACGTATTTTCTATCTCCAATCCTCTGACTAGTTCTGTAGTCTTAGACGCTGTAGTAATAATGCTACTGGTGTTCGTGTATAACAGTATGTCCATGTATAACAGTATGTCCATGTATAACAGTATGTCCGTGTATAACAGTATGTCCGTGTATAACGGTACGTCTGTGTATAAAAGTATGTCCATGTATAAAAGTATGTCCATGTATAACAGTATGTCCATGTATAACAGTATGTCCGTGTATAACAGTATGTCCGTGTATAACAGTATGTCTGTATATAAAAGTATGTTTATGTATAACACTATGTCCGTGTATAACAGTATGTCCGTGTATAAGAGTATGTCTATGTATAACAGTATGTCCATGTATAACAGTATGTCCGTGTATAACAATATGTCCGTGTATAACGGTATGTCCGTGTATAAAAGTATGTCCATACATAACAGTATGTCCGTGTATAATAGTGTTTCCGTGTATAAAACAGTAGACTATACTCTGGTATGCATCTGGGACTTTAACAAATTATCGGCAACTAATTGTTTGGACGCGTGATAAGGCTTTGGTTATTTTTTGTAAATTGTTGACTAATTATTCCAGTCAACATAATAATAGGTAAAGCTCTGTGCTATTCTTTTATGTTTGACCCTTGATCGTATACTAGTGATGTCCATGTATCTAATGGTGTTGTGGCAGTGCTGAAATCTTATGTTGCTACCACACTTCAGAAGGTCGTTACAGTGCAGCCTGATAATCTACTGGGCAAATTCAAATTGAACAGCAGCAATTATTGGTCCCACGTCGACACTAGGAAATATATCTAACCCAGTATGTCGCTGGTCGTTATGTGGATTAGAGTCGATCTACTATAAAATGACGATATTCCAATTCCAAGTCCAAATTCATGTTTCTCCAGGGATCTTAGAGCGAAAAACAAGATCACCTAAATTGTGTGAATGTGCCTTAGCGGTAGAGATAGAACGAGCATGAATGGTTTAGTAACATACTTCTGCCATGTATTCGATGAACTTCTACAATAATGAGCAAATGCGAGTAAATCTACATTTATACATGTAGATCATTTCTAAAGTCCTCATACTCGGAAATATTTGTCAATATACTCCATACATGTACATGTATTGTAGCCGTGTCATAAGAAAATAAATTGTGAGCAAACATTTAGAACTATTGTTCGAGATCCTGAGACACCATTCATATTCGAGTCTGACTACGCTATAGCTTAACGTCCATTACATCTGAGATGAGTATGGACCACATAGGCTCCGGGAGTTGACATTATACAAAGTCATCTTAAAGTGTCACAACTGCAAGAATATACAGTAGTCCTATGGTGTGAATGCTACTTGAAAATATACTTGACAAACCTGAGGACAGGGAGATCAGAGATGCAAAATCTGTATAATTCCGGATAAATAATTGTGTATGTGAGATATGCCAGAATATATGATGCAAGTAGGTGGTTGTGTGGACTTTAGACAGAACTGCTCAAATCTTAAAGATTATAGACTTCTGTCCTACTGAAACATTTCAGGTATCTTTTCCATGTTATACATGTAATTGTTAGAAACTTCATAAATACATTATACTTCTCTATAGCTAAGCATATATGGTATATTAAACCATAAAGAGACACTTAAATAATGTGCTATAAGGCATGGCGGTCTTCATGATGTTCAAGATCCCAAAGGTTCTTGAAAGTTTCTTAAAGTTCTGCAATAACCAAAATATGGAATTCAAGGCATTTCAAAGTCTGGGAAATTATTGTTTGGATCGGAGGTTTTTAAAACGTTTTGAAATTCGGAGGGTTAGGTTTATACCATTTTGCAACAAACAGTTCGGTATTGTTCAAAATGCCACACCATGAATACAAGATTGTGAACTTACCACAACCTTAAAATTGGAGACAAAAATCTGGTCTGAGAAGCTGGACTTTCTGCAAAATTTACTGTCTTGCATAATGAACGGTACTTGAATTGGACTAGATTTGTGCTTAAAAGTTCTTGAAAAGCTCCTAAATTAATGTTCAGCTAATATGTGCAAACCCTTGGTATTTTTGCAGCTCAGTAAGCGAGGAAAGGGAAATGTGTTTGTATGTCTTGTTACTTTGAAGTATTACTCTCAAATCATTTAACATGACCATCTACTTGATCAAATTGTTCCTTTTGTAGACTGGTAGAAAGATGAACACTCATTTGCTCTTGCTTGTTTTGTGATAATGGGCCCAAGAACTCACTCTCCATGCTTTTAATTGTGTTACCCATCAATGAAAAGAATGATGATGGCTTCAGTTATCTGTTTGTATGCAAATGTATATTGTTAATATGCATTATACTCACAATATAGCGGTCCATTTAAACTGAAATAATATGTTACATGTTTTTATTATCCCAGTTTTGAGGGATATGCTTACTGTTGCCCTGGTCCTCTCTGAGCTAAAGGGAAACATAAAGCCCATCTGTTTATGATGTTATATTGTGTCTTGTGATTGGCCGGTCTCTGTTTGTTATCAGTGTTGTTGAGGGTGGTGTCCTTTACCCATTGGGCTGGCACCGTAAGTACCGGGTTAATCCCCAGTCAGACAAACAACCATCTTTTTTATGTTTATGTTTAATCTAAATACTGCTCAATATTAAGTGAGTGAATGCTTGGGATTTAACACCCTACTCAGCAGTATTTCATGTATATAAAGGCACTGACTCCTTGCGAAAGGGAGAACTCAGCACATCGAAGTGACGCCATCATTTAATAAGTGAGTCACCCGACATGACACGACACACAGTCAAAGTATACTGTCTGGGCTGACCCAGTCATCAGTTTAACCCCTTAATACTAAAAGCCAACCGAGGCACAAGTGACTGCAAATTTTAAGGTCTAAGGTATGACCTGACCAGAGATTGAACGGGATCTCTCCAAATAATAGGCGGATGCTTTAACTGTATTCCTCCAGACGTCAATCGATTTCCATTGTTACCTTTCAACAGCCTGGTGCATACATGTACACAAGGAAAACCACTGATATATGAAACATTAAGTCAGTGTTTATAGAACCATGAATAACTTTGATGCATTGATGCATTGATTGTTGTTTTATACCGTGCTTAACGGTATTTCACTTATATGAGTGCGGTGTATTTCCTACAATAATTGACTCTAGCACAATCATAAAATGTCAGGTGTGTTGATACTGATGGAAAATTAATCTTCCTCCAGTGCCAAATGGACAGCATTGCTACACCCCGACCAAGCGACCCTTAACTAGAGGGCGCATGCATAGCATAAATTTATCGCTTACATTATCTTATTGAATCACTATAAAAAAAAATGGCTGGGTAGTTGTTAATACCTATTTTAATTTATTTTACTTTATTTATTGTAAACAGTACAGTAGCACACTCATGTTTATTGCTTCATGCTAGTGTTTCGATGGTTCGGTCATACTTGTGAATGTTTCTTGTATGTTCAGCCGAAAATGAAAATTAAGTCATTCCAGATTTGTCATAACTTTAAACTATCTCGAACGCTTTGTTTTCTTAGCCTCGTGACGTGTTTTCATTAATAATTCAAATAGCACTGTAGCGCAAAACTGGATGGGAGTTGACGACAGAGAGTATTTTTCACCACTCAAATTATCTTTAAACTGTAACGAATAACAAATAAATTAATTCGGCAATCATATAAAGTTGACAGAATTCAAATTAAGTTCTCTTCTATGCCAACACTTTATTAACAGCCAGTGGCCACAAGCTGGAGCAATGTTTAATGTACACAATGTTTTTTGTTATGCTCGTCTTGGAAGGACACTACATTTATGCTGCTTGTTCAAATTGTCTGAGAGACGAATGGATAGCAAATTCAAGAGTGTTTATAGCACAGTAAAATTATTACACGTGTTGGGATGATCAATTATTACAGAATAAGAAACGTTTCTTGGTTTTTGTTCCTCTCCTCTATCAACAAGGCAATGTGATATAAATAGAGGGTTTGGTATATAGCCCTATTACAACTGATATAATAAAGTGGTTGTATTGAATTATTACAAAGTTACTAAATTGATTACCAACAGTCTCCAATTCCCTATATTATCTTATTGGAGCAACTTTTACGTATTTTTAGGTTTACTTTGTATGAATATACCTGTTTAAATTATATTGTTATAAGGCAGCTTAAAGTTAAGTTGTGGCGCGATTAATACCATTTTTATTGCATCCGCCATCAAAATCTAAAACTACAACTACTTTACGTTTTTAGCAAGGTATTTCGCGGGCTAGAAGAATAGACAGGTAAACTCAATTGAGAAATCATACACGAGGTAGATGGGGAAATTGACTTTACTAAGTCTACGCAAGGAAATCAATATAATTATTACAATAATGAACTGTGATCAAATAAAGGAGGCTTTGTTAAAAGGTTACCACCAATATTAAATTCTGAAAATGTCGTAGTTTGTTAATGTAATATTAAAGTAGAAACTGATCACAGTAGCCATTTCTTGAAAATCCGCAATGACTCATTGTAATAAATTATTTCGATAACGTATTCTTTGCAGTTTGAGAGTGTAAGACATTTAGCGAGTTTGTTAATGTAGCATTATTACAACAGCGTTGTTTATAACAATAAGGTATGACGTAAAGGTTAGTAATATTGAGAGCAATTACATGGTTTTACAAATGGGTTCGTCTCAACAAAGGAAGACACAAATGTGTTCACTCGTTAGACACATATCTTCTTGTGAGCTATATATATTTAAATATGGGTGTATTGACAGCGTCGCTTATATGATTCAATATTTATAATTTGATGATTGCATTGTCCTGAAACTAATTTGCTTTAGGTTTGTGTCAATATTAATTTGAAAATAAAATACCAGTAGCCGTTGTAAATTCAATCGTTAAAAACATATCGCCCTATAATATATAAATGAACACTGCTTGAGAAGAGGTAATAAAATGGAGATTGTTACTTTATTTTACTTAGCTCTCAAGCTTAGAGCTATCATCTTTGAAGGATACAATATATATTGATAGGTTAGCTATAATCAACTGATATAAGATATCTGTGACATTTGGCTGTTGTGAGGATTTTTTTAGTCACAAAATTTCAAGGCCAGAAATAATTATGCAAAAACTCCCAGTGTCTGTTAAATATACCTTTGTAAGTTAAGCTGCAGTAAACAATCTATTTTTCATCATAATTAATTAAACAATTTCTGGATAATTTTTCAACATGTTTATGGCAAGATGTGTATGTCGGAAAACGGCCGGCACTTACACAATACCCATACGGACCTGTCTAATTATCTTTCGAATAGTGTATCCAAGTGATTCAAAAAGTTTAAAGAATATATAACAAACATCAATAACTGGAATCAACACAAACAGGCTTATAAACAGTTACTTGTTAATATTTTGGATGAATGTGTACACGGAGTAACACTAGGAAATATGTCCAACTAACATGCCACACCGCGGCAATCTGGGCAAATCAGCTCGCTCAAGCGGTCTCCGGAAGATCTATCGTTAGCCAATAATGATCCAAACAACGACTGTCATTAAGTAGCTAATATTTCATCATCCAGAAGGGATTATTTCTCGCGAGCTTGTCACTTAATTCTCTCAATTGAACGTTTCGAAGCAATCAGCCGTTTAGATAATATCACGTAAGCACTAAATCACAGCTAACTAAACAGAAGTGGCTAATTATTCGGACACCGGAACTGTATTGTTTCTAATGAGGGATCGAATCAGTCGCGAGATAATGCTCTTTAATTTAATAAATGTGTTAATTACAGACTTGATGTAATATGAACAGCTCCGGGTATTGATGAGAAGGTGTTTTAAAGTATGATTGATTGATCCGATGATCCACTCTCTGTCACATTTTGTATCTCCAAAAAAGTTATTTGGCATACATAGTTGTTGACTGTAAGCCCTCTCTATCTGCAGAACATAATATAGATACCAATTATTAAAAGTTGAATGGTATGATAGTGGCGTTCTGATGTGAGCAATTAACCCTAAGACGTTGAAAGAACAATATAATACGTTAAAATTTTCAGATTTATTTTTTATTAATTTTTTCCATTTAAAGCAATAAACTTATTTTAACGTATACTTACTTTGATAAATCTAAATCTCGGTTTATAATTTTGAAAGACTAAACCTATTTATGGCCGCTAGTCAATCTGTTGCATCAAATCGTCTTAGGCAATATTGAGTTAATCATTCGATTATCTAGAAAAGCCAACCAAATAGTGTTTACAATATTGTGATACGTGTTTGAACTGAACTTCTTTACTGCCGCCGCTTTGTTTACCATGCGAAACCGTCTTGTGAATAAATGGAAACCATGTGAACGCATTTGTCAAACTAGTAAAGTCGTTATAAACTTCATTACTATTTACAACTCAAACCAATTTAACATACGTGAGAAAAATTCAAGCCAGGGTATCGAATAACAGTTGTTATTTAGCTACCCAATTAAATCGCATGATGTACGATACAAGGGGTATTTTACAGTCAGGATTGTAATTTAATGTTTGCCTGTCGTTTAAGTTTAGCTCATTAGTATGTTGATTCATTCACGTTTAATGCTTTGCTGTTACTGTAACAAGGGTATTTCACACAAAAAACGAACGTCCGCTCAAACAATAATAACCGTCTTACATAATGATAGAATGCAGAGCATTTTGTTCTGTTTAAAATTATTTCATATTTCATAAGTAAAGACAGACTACCTATTGAGATACCCTGCCCGGCTAAGGTGGTTCGATAGCTTGCCTACGCCAGATATAGTTTCGGTCAGCAATTTATCGATCCTATATTGGGTAATCGGCCGTCTATATCCCAAACTTAGTTTATCAAAATATGTCACGTCATATAACCAAGTACGCTGTGCTATTATCAATAATAACAAGCTTAGAAGAGTAATGCTAATTTAATAAATAAATAAGTTTTCAATCTGGTGCAAACTACATTTCACCTAATTTGAGAACACGGTTTGTTCTTTCAAAATCTAACGATCATGGTCAGTTGGTGGAAAGCAATCCAGACTGGTAGGATAGTTACAACACAAGTGAATGTCACAAAAAAAATACAATACAGGCCGTACCGTTTTGTAGAATTTGGTGAAATACAACCACATCCGTGGTATTACCATAGAAAGCTAAGTTTGAAATTTATAGCTGAATTTGTTTTCAAGTAAGGATCATATCACGCGATACAATCTTGTTAAAAAAACCTCTGAGTGACGACCATAATATTTTGCGCTTGTTGATTAAATGTAATCCTACCAGACAATTTCCGATTCTGCCATTAGTCCGTTAATGCACAAGTATTGTGTTCGTAACACGTATATGTACACACGTTAATACTGTAAAACTATGCAAAGGTGGCTGAATATATTTGTGCAAATAAATCTGTGGGCTATTTTACGTTCATTGTATGTGGTCTGTGTGATCATTCCTATATAAACAAAATCAGTTACAATTACTGGCATGTCATACATTTACAATATCTTAATAAAACCAAGATTAATTGATGTTATGTTGAGGAATTTCATAGAATGCAGTCTCACCATTTGCCTTAAAAGGAGGGAGCAATTTTCCAAGTTTTAAGTTACTCCGTGAATTTGTTCCCAAGTGTAAAAAAAACAACTTTCGAGGTCATTTTATTTTTAATTTGGTAAGATAAACTCTTAGACGTTGTCTTGAAAGGAGGATGGTACATGTCATGTCTAACGTTAATCTTTAAATTTGTTTGAGATTACAGGTATATAGACATTCATGTTGTCATACTGCACAATGAAAACAACATTATATTGAGGAATTCGCTTAAATGCCTTCCCATATGTTGTCCTAATGGGAGGAATTTATATTCAAAGTTTGAAGTTTATCCTGGAATTTTATCCAGTTATCCATGAGTATTGTAAAATAACGCAATATTTGCCACATTGTGTTGTGTTAATTGATGAATTACAACCACATCCATCCTCTTACACGGACGAAGGCACACTCGTATTTAAAGTTAATCGGTGAATTTTCTAGCGTGTTGACAAACTTTTGTGAGTGACGTACGGACAATACTCCCCCCCCCCCCCCCCCAATACACACACACATACAGACACTCTACTACAGTAATTGGAGACATAAGACATCAGTAATGGCTGGAAGATAATACAGCCTTATTGGCCCACAACAAGTGCCAAGAGAAAGCATCGAAAGAGCAGTCAACCCGTTTAAAATGGCACACATTACTGGCGTATTATTCATGAATTTAACCTTGTTCGGTAGAGGAGTGTTTGTAATGCGAGAGCGAATAGTCTCACGTTTGTGATAGGATTAATTATTGTATCAGATCAGTATTTTCATGGGATGTTACGTTTAACTGTACTCGATGGTACTAACTTATTGACAAAATACAAAGGTCAGCACTCACCAACAAGTCTTTGGTCACTATTGAATCTTGTTCCCACGAGCATAGCACAGGTTACTGAATACATTTTGCTTTATATCAAGTACGTTTCTGTTAAAATCACGCTTATAAGATGATTTCATTTTCGTTAGTTCAATGACAGAAACATATTTGTATATTGTTATTGTTTGTGGACTTATTCGCGGGTATATTATTGCAACTTTTCTATGTACATATTATCTGTATTCCTTATGTGAATCATGTTATGACAAAATAAGGTGCCGAAACGTCGAGCAGTAAGTAATGTGTGTTTGGAATTATACTACTTGTGTATTTGCTGTACCGTTAAGCATTATTTGTGTAAATTTATAAAGCATGCCTGATAGCCAATTAGGTATTGTATCAACTTTGGCTTATACAGGTTTCAGTCTTCTTCCAATTTCTTTCCTTTAAGGTATTTCTACACCTATTGGCCTCGGAACAGAAAAAAAACTATCTCTTGTGTATTAAATTAATTCTAATAGTGAAAACAAATAGTTAAATTTGGACCTATCTATTAGTTTCCAGACACCTTGATGTTTTCTGTTGATGTGCAGTTTGAGGTATCAATAAAATATTTCGTATTGCATCCAATGGCAAATTGTACACACTAGACATATTACAAGAGCGCAGCACACACATTCTGTTATATAACCCTCAGGTAGACAGAAATTATAACCATTCTTTAAACGGCTTTGCTTGAGTAAACGCAGATTCTGAACATAAATTTGTATCAAAAGTGTGCATCCTTTTTGTTTGTATTCCGCTAAGTTCTTCGCTTGACGGTCTGTTAATCCTACTTCGATGAACCCCTTTGCCCACCATCAAGTGTGAGTATTTAAGAAAGGAACCGTATGAAATGTACAATCGGTCGGCATGTCGGTGAAATACCCTTGATTACGACGGTAAAACTTATCAAACAAACGAACATGGCGGATTTTATTGAAAATTATCTTCATTAAGGCTGACTCAGGGTTGAAGCAATTGTTCGTTTAATTATAGAATCAAATTAATGATGCAAGTCGCTACTTTCTGGTACGGTTTCGTGCGATTTGGTCAGGATTGGTCATTTTCAGGGGACATGATGTGGTATCCAGTTCTGATACTATTATACATGTTTCGATATGATTGTCTCGATTGAGTCTACGATTTGGCATAGATGTGACACGATTATAGTCCCCGATTTGGGAAGATCGGTTGAGTGCAGATACGTTCGGATATCTTCCGATACGTTCACCACAAACCGATGCGCTCTGTTGCGATTGGGTACGATTGTGGTCGCGTTGTCTTTCACGATGAGGATTGACAGTGATCACTATTTGAGCTACGATTGGACCCCGACGGATATATATTCAGGCTGACTGACCCTAGACGTCATTTTTTCTAGAACTTCTGCAACATTTCGATAGAGCGCAGTACTTGTCTCGTCCAAGGTTGATCTCTATCACCAAAATTTGAAAAGATTGTTTGTTTGTTTGATTGGTGTTTAACGTCGTTCTCAAGGCTATTTCACTTATATGACGACGGACACAAATACAGGACATCACAAACAAATCTGCTTAGATTAGATACGATATGTCTCGCTTTGTTGCGATCTGATGCAATGGTCACGATTGACTCAATCGTGTTGATCATAGAAATATGTTTAACTATCAATGCGATCAACACGACTGGCCCCAAAATCTGATAATATCTGATAGGATCATCACGGTTACTCCACATTTAAGTCGAAGATTTCAATAGTGCCTCGAATTCTGGTAGTGGGAACCTAGCATTATTAGCCGATGTGGCGGGTGGTTGCAGAGAGCTTGCTGTTGCCTTCAAAGCTAACAAAAGAAGTAGAATCCTATCTGTGTGTGATATATTTGTATCGTCGGGAGAGTGTCCTGTGTTCGTCCCGTGATGTCTTTGCTGGTTGTCAGTGGTGTAGGGTGTGGTTTCGGTCGTCCAGTGTTCTGGCACGTCGTCATGTGGGTGAAATATGTTAAACTACGACAAGAAATCAAATCAAATCAAAAATATTAATGGGTGTAAGCATTACAATGATTGTGTATCACCAAATCACCTTCTTATATGCTGTTATTTGACTAAAAACGTACCCGTGTTACTCGGTCCATACAATTTTTTTTTTCTGTTATGAGCTAAACGTATGTTCATAGTTAATTGTCATTTATTCGCTTTTAGTTTTGATTATCTTATATCCGATAGAAAATAGTTCCTGTACATTTGAACAAATCACTAACTTTTTCGATGTACTTATTCCTGTCTCATTTTCCCAACGGGAAAAATTGAAGCCTTAGATATTATGTATTCTCACAACCCGACGCAATTTAATCTCCATATTTTTACAACAAAAAATAGCCAGGGACACAAAGAAATTCAACAGAGGAAGCAGACAGAAATTTACACTGTATTCAGTATTACTTATACATGCCAGTGATTGATTTATATTTCTTCCATCAGTACTCATCAAATTCAATAAATCATCTTTCGCATTCAATAAGTTACAAACAATTTATATTTCCATATTATTGATAAAGGGGTTTGTATTTAGTTGCCATCTTACTAAAAAAAATCTTGGGTATCTTTATTTATGTTAGATTTTGTTCTTGCGTATTTTATTATTTTTTTATTTGTTTTTTGTGGTAAACATTGCTCAAAAGAAAACACACTGGCACTGGGATGTTGACAATTTTAAAACCGATGAATCATCTCATTTTCTAGATAAACTCCAAGACCCATGATACATGATACGCACACAAACTCTATGATGATTGACAACAGAAATCTTATACCCACATACACTCTACCAATTGACACCAGGAACATGGTACCACACAAAATGTACCACAGGACACCAGGGACATGATACGCACACAAACTATACCAATTGACGCCAGGAACATGGTACGCCTACAAACTATACCAATTGACACCAATAACATGGTACGCACACAAACTATACCAGTTTACAACAGAAACCTGATACGCATACAAAATATACCGATTGACAACAGAAACCTGATACGCACATAACTTATACCGATTGACAACAGAAACTTGATACGCACCCTTGCTATACTAATTCACAACAGGAACCTAATACGCACACAAACTATATCAAGTAGGAAAAGGAACCTGATACCACACAAACTATACCAATGGACACCAGGAACCCGATTCGCACACAATCTACAAATGTACACCAATTTGACAATAGGAACTTGATACGCACACAAATTTATACCAATTGACAACAGGAACCTGATATGCACACAAACTATACCAATAGACAACAGGAACCTGATATGCACACAAACTATACCGATTGACAACAGGAACCTGATATGCACACAAATTACACCGATGGACAACATGAACCTGATATGAACACAAAGTATACTGATTGACCACAGGAACCTGATATGCACACAAACTATACCGATTGACAACAGGAACCTGATATGCACACAAACTACACCGATGGACAACAGGAACCTGATATGAACACAAAGTATACTGATTGACCACAGGAACCTGATTCGCACACAAACTATGCCGATTGACAAGAGGAACCTGATATGAACACAAAATATACTGATTGACCACAGGAACCTGATTCGCACACAAACTATATGAATTGACCACAAAAACCCGATACGGACACAAACTATAATGTTTGACAACAGGAACCTGATACGCACACGAACTATGCTGATGGACAGTATAAACCTTAGACACAAAAACTGTTATTATGGCCATGGCCGCAAGAACCTGTTTGTTTTATGGAATGGAAATTAATATTGATGGCGCATGTAGTTAGAAGTCATTAGAACTATGCGCGCCATTACTTTTCATTAATTTTGTCAGTAGATCAGTTAATACGAGTTTTAAGTGATTATACGCGTGCTTACAATATACGCAACTACTGCTTTAAACATTTTGTTGCAACTTTTATTCGGGTTAAAGATGTTGTCTATGTTAGGCTTCTATATGCCAACACACAATAAGCGATTGAAAAGAACATCACGAAGCACATTATAACAGGGTGAAATGTTCAACTGTGTCAAGGACTAAGTACCGGTCACAATTACCGCCAGTGACCGAAAACAGAAGAAACAATACAACCTCGCCTTTTCGAGAAAAAAGAGTGGGTGAAATCTTTATGCAAACCACTGAGGGTTGGAAACTCTAGATCGACCGCAGAAACCTGATGTATCCAAACGCTATGCTAATTGAAACCAATATTAGAATACACTTAACTATTCCACGGATTGACAACTGAAATAAATTCATTATTAAATAACTGCTAATGATATTAATGTTTGTAAGACATAGCCTTGGGCAATTGGGCGTGGATACAAATAACCGTATTAAGCCAACAGTTGTATTTCTATTTTGCAAAATTATTTTCTGTTCAATATTGGCTATAGTTGGCAAAAGAAGGTCCACCACTTTTGTATCAATATTTAAAACATTTGACAAATTACTACATGTCCATTGGATCCCCGGTATAATAAAATGCTTTTAATAATAACCCAATAATTGAGTTTTACGCAATAAAGCAAAGAATAAGATACTTTTATTGTTGCTGTTCTTAAGTAATTGATGTTACATTGTCTAAATTATCCAAACATTTTGTAGTCATTATCCGACATTCGTTTCCAGGAATTTGTTGCGGCATTATGTCGGTAAGTTACTGTGTCAAGGTGTGTTGTAAGTTAGAATGCAACACGAAGATGCTCTGTTACGGGGCAGTGGTGCGATGTTAAAGCACCCTTTACCTTCATATATTATGGCGTTTAGTGAAGCACAAAGTCCCAATAAAAAAACCCAGATACTTATTATATAAAATGTTGATTCATCTATTGGTTGATATCCCGTGTAGTATTAAGCGTGTTGTGTGTGCACTGAGGCACACATGACCAAGTGACTTAGTATTGTTTACGCCACATTCACAAAGCAATATTACAATGTCAGTGTGTTAAGCACTAACTGTTCTATACCACACAAATTATTATTGAACTTTGAAATCTCCGATGCATCCGATACATATTAGTTCGTTTCTTGTAATATAAAGTAGAAACTATTCTTACCACGCCAGCATTGACCTACTTCTGAATTCGATGAAGGCCTCAAATCTTCAGTAGAGTAGACTAACCAGCTTAATACAGGTTTAATATCAACATCGATTAAATTATGCATTCTTTTATAAGATACACATGCCTAACACGTGGCAAATACTGACCCTTCTCCTAAAATTTTAAGTGAACCGTCGAGGTAGCACAGACAAAAATGGCGGGTTGCCAACAAAGACTTGAACAGCTTATCCTTTTTTTTTTTTGCATTTAAAATGTCTCAGAAAGCTCTGTATCACTATCACACTAAATCCACTGGTGTCGCTTAATCAAATTTCTCACGGCATAAAACCATTCAAAAGACCAAATAAATATAACAAAGTACATGTACAATATTACTTCTAATCAACATTATTATGCAGGCCTCAACACTAAAGGCATCGGCCATAATAATCATTAGTTTAAATCTACGGTTGTTTCACTAGTCAAGTATGCGTCATCATTAGCAAATGATATGACCTCTAGTTCCGGCTGCTCTTAACGACCGCCGGGATCTTCAGAAGCATTCGTTCATATGCTGCCCAAGATGGATTTCCAATTGACGCTCTCGTGTTTGAACTATCGCACTGAAAGTACACGTTATTCTGTCGACCAAAGTAATATTATTATAAATAAGCTACCTTTACTTTGGGATATGGTTTGAAGTATACCTAATATAAAATTATTTTTTCGTGACAAGTGTCGTCCCAACGATTGAGGAGCAAATGGCCAGGCACAGCGCACGAGAGTTACCTTAATCTCGTTCCCGCTCTAAAAATCTCCTGAGAATACGATTGAGCCTATTGTTGTACATTTCAGTTCAAACATGTTTGGTAACATAATGACTCAAGACACATGGTTGTCAGAAACCATAAATTCTCAACATCTATATATCGATTTGCATCCACGATATTGTCTGTCTAGTTACAACACAAACAAAGACTCGTTATCCTGTCCATCCTAGTTCTCGTCTCCCAATGGGGGTTGCTTATTCTTTCTAACAACAGCACAATAACAGGGTCAACTCTGTTATTATTTGCTAGTACATAATAAGGAAGGGTTCTACGTTATTAAGTACTAAGTGTTTACTACATAAATGGTAGTGAGGTGCCATACCGGTACTGCACTACTATTTATGTAGTAATATTTTACTACATCGAAGAAGGATTATACGTTATTATGTGCTTAGGAGCGGCACCTTAGTACATCATAAGAAAGGGCTATGCAATTTTAGTAAAGTGGCTGGCAGGCGTCACGTCAAGGACGTAACCGGCTGCTTGAGATGGCTGGTGCTGGGCACCAGGGGAATCACGGTAGGAATCCTGGAGCGTCTGTCAAATATGGTGTTGTTGCATGACATGGCATAGAGAGAGAGATATTATATATGGCGCTGTGAACATCCGGACTGTTGCGTGACAGGCCAGAAAAAAATGAAACTATAGATGGCAGTGAGGACACACTGTGGGCATCCACGTTGTTGCGGGACAGGACAGAAATAAATGAAATTATAGATGGCGTTGTGGACATCCGGGTTGTTGCAGGACGGTGAAATTACAGAAGGCGCTGTTAACACAGTTGACCTCCGGCCATTTGAGCTTGAATTGCTATTACATCATACAAAAGGGTTGTAACTTATCATGTAAAGAGAAGCCGATGGATAACAAAACACGACTGACAGAGGAAGGGTTGGGAAGTGGGAAGCAGGTGGGTAGCACCGCATGAATGACAAAGTAAGGGCCGATCCTAGGACTTTTTTGTGTGGTTGTCTCCACGTGGGTGTCTCCACGGGATTGCTTTGCACACAGCGGACTCTCACGAGAGTTGACGAAATGTGACGAGATTTTACATGGGGTGATCTAGGGGTCACAACAACGACAGCATGATCTCACTTAGCGTCACATCCCAACATGGCGGACACACCCTCACAGTAAGTGTACTGTCGTGGGATGGTGTGGGTCTCTTCCTCTGATTCTTTACACGCCGTGGATTCTTGCGAGATTTTACTAGAGGTGGCGAGATTTAGCATGGGTTGCTGTGAGGTCAAAACAATGACAGGAGTGATCTCCCTTCGATACGCAGCATGTCTGAACGGAGTTGGCACTGTTGACACATGGGAATGCGAGGATGATCCATTAGAACATCGCTGAGCGGACTAATCAGCGAAGACCAAGGTGCCAGATGGACCAGTCAGCGAAGAACGAGGTATGAGATGGACCCATCAGCGTGGACGAGGAGTATCAGAATGTGACAGAATGACATGTGGCCGCACTGAACAGGGGCGGTTACGTCTTATCCGCAGTGATACGGCTTAGCGGCGGGGAGACCCTTCCACGAGCGCGACGGCGTTACAAGGCCACCATATTCCATGTGGCGTCATGGTCACGACGTCACCTGCGCCATGACGGCGTACTGTGGCATAACTACGGTGTTATGTGGCGTCTTGCGGGGTCATGACGCCGATACGATGGGTGTAACAACAGGTTCGATGGGTGTCATGTGGGTCATGATGAAGAACACGAAAACAACGGATACCATGGTGCATTGTATTTTTTGTTGGTTACATGAAACGGAAACAGACGAATGTCTGGTTTTTATCTGTTGATCCGAATGAATGACACGACATTGTCCGAACGCTGAGGTTCACTGGTCTTCCTTGTCGGGATCTGCATGGGGTAGTCTGAAGGTAACACTTGAATTGCCTTGTAAGGGAGATCACGCATCACGCTGTAGTTGCTCTGACCCTACACTACCCCATGTCAAATCTCACATCTCGGCAACTCTTGCAAGAGTCGGACGCGTGCAAAGCATACTAGCTGGAAGACTCCCATACCACCCCATGACGACTCAAACGTCAGCCCTTCCTTAGTCATGCAGTGCTACCCATCTGCTTCCCACTACATGATAAGAAACAACCTTTCCTTTTGATGCAATAGCAAACGCCGGCTCAAATGGCCGGAAGTCCACAGCGTGTTCACAGCGCCATCTGTAATTTCCCCACATGGCGTGCAAAGCATCGCAACAAGATACACAATTCCCCTTATAACAGCATTAGGATCAACCCTTCCTCAGTAAGTCGTTTGCTTTTACCCATCTGCTTCCCACTACTCGGTACACAAAAACCCTTCCTTGTCCTTGAAGAGCGGGTGGGCCATTAAATAACCGCAGGCCCTGGAGAATACTCCTCCAGCTTCCTCGATTGATCGTAAGAGGCGAGAAGAGGCACCCTGTTGGCCGTGGGTTGCGTCCCGTGTCGGAGGAGAATGAGATCCTGGTGACTGAGGGGTAATTCGGCTGGCAAAAGGGTGCAATATAGCCATGTTGCCCCAACACTTCACTTTGGCTCAAGATTCTCTCAGACGGGCGGTCAGATTGGCCCGATCTGATCAATCGGCTTGTTGCCGACCTCTGCAATGATCCCTGAATAATTCCATTGCAATTGACTAAATTAAAGTAGAATGAAAGCAAAATTATGAAAAATAAAAAGTTTATTCCATCCTACCTTAAATTTTTGATCATTGCAGAAGGCGGTGGCTTACGGGTCAATTACGTAGGAAACCCCCTCAGCAGAGCAGAATTATTATTTCGTTTCCTATTTAAGTATACCACCCATGGAACCCTCGTTACCTGCTCCTGCTGGTCAACGCAGGGGGGGTCTCGCCCTTGTTGGCACTCCGTGGAGGGTGGGGGACATGGGTGGTGAAACTTTATAGCCTTTTAATGATGGTATCTCCTCCCAACCCAATTAATTCCGGTAAAAAGAGAAAAGTTGTTGAGTTAAATTCTATTGAAAAAGTTAAAGAAAATTGGCCAAAATTTTTAGTAATAAGTAGCACAGATGAAAATAAGTCTGCAACCAACATATCGCCTTTTACTTTGAACAAAACTTTAATAGCTACTGCAGGAACTCTGAAAAACGTTACAAAAATGAGGTCTGGTGACATTCTGGTGGAATGTACCAGACAGCAACAGGCAATCAATTTACTTAAATTGAAGACAATTATGGAGTTACCTGTAACCGTTACACCTCATAGATCTCTTAACAGCAGCAAGGGGATCATTCGAGACAGAGGTAAAGATCTCTCTGATCTATCAGAAGAAGAGATCTGCGCCGAGCTCAGTGATCAAGGTATAGCTAACGTTAAGCGCTTTAAAACTAGAAAAGATGGTAATATATTAAAACTAAATACTTACCTAATAACTTTTGATTCAACTACAATGCCAGACCACATCTACATTTGTCCTTACATAATGAGAGTAGATACGTTCATTCCCAACCCAACAAGGTGCTTTCAGTGCGAGAAGTTCGGACACCGAAAGAATCGATGTAGACGTGGTTTGGTATGCTTTCGTTACTCTGAATAAGGTCATGAAGGCTTCGACTGTAACAAGAATTCTTTAAGTGGCATTTAGAAGTCGGGAGTACATAAAACATTAATAGACTTAAGTATGGATAACAACTTCTTAATTTATTGGACACTACGTTTCTATCTCATTTCAGAGATCGTTATCAAACACAAATTAACATCAACAAACAAATTATTTATATACACGTAGAGTAGGGAGTGTCATAGCTGAGTAGAGGTTACAAAGAGGATTAAGGTAGATTAAGTTATTCCATTGTTGAAATCTTGCTGGTGGGAGATTAGTTGGTCATTATATCCCGATGGGTTTCCATCCGTCCTGAAATGTATTTCTACCCGCCTCAAAATAAGCTTTCTCATCATTATATTTCCATGAACTTCACTGGCACGCCATAATGTGCGTGAAATACCCTTACGCCCTAGGCTAAACCCGAATCAAATTAACAAACCGTCTTGTCTTTATTTGCCCATAAGTTGTATCAGTCTACTCGCTCACTAATGGCGTCACTTATGTCTTTCAGAGTAAGTAACAAACTTAAAAAAATCAATTTCGGGGCTGGTATAAAAGAATTTTGGGCCGTTTATAAATAATTTTCGGCGTGTGAAAACTAAATTTGGGGCGATTAGAAATTAAATTTGGAGCGGGTAGAAATGAATTTCGGGGAAGGTTGAAAACGATTTTGAGGGGGAGAATTAAGGGGCGGGTAAATTTTTTTAGAAAAATAATGCAAAATACAAACAAACAAAAATATGTCCTCTATGAGACACCAAAGACTACAGCTACATTCGTTGAAGTGTTTTCATATTTTAAGGCTGTGTTTCGTTAACGGGATGGACGAGCTGGTGTCACTAAGCGGGTCTGGTAAATTTACAATCGGATTCAAGTTAGCGTTATCCTGTCCAAGTAGAGTTATCCTTGTAGACCGATACGATGGTAATGCAATTATCCATTTTTAGTTTTGTGCCACCTGTTAGTTCAGTTTGTCGATTTGGATCGTTGTTTAGGTGAGTTGTTTTCGAGAAGTCGATGATTTTTTGTTAAAGTGTTTCTAGGATATTTACTGAGATAGATACTCATACATTCCATACCATAGAGTTTATTGTATATTTGAAAGTTATTTAGACTATATTTATCGGAGTTTCCCTATGGCAGAAATAGAAAGAGACAGAACTAGCTCCCTAACTACTGGAGACCTTAGAGATATTTGCTTGATTCATTCCAGTCGTTGTACATAAAAAACAAAAGGGATTGTTAAAGGCAAATTTATTTGCTAACAGTTTGTCTGAATCGAGGATAATATTGACCCTTTTTACAAACAAGTGTTTGATGTATTTCATTTTAATAACCCATCTGGTCCAGAGACATTGTATTTCTTAAAGATTTGCCAAACGTTTACAATCCTCTGCACCTCTCTTTAAACAACTAAACCTATTAGACCTTCCGAAACTCCATACTTTCTCCTGTCTCTCCATCATTCACCAATTCAATTACAGCCCATTTAATTTACCAGTCTGCCTCCGAACTTGCTTTTGTTTA
>JARFOD010075191.1:5233-20994 GCA_031763545.1 Mopalia muscosa
TAAAAATACATGCAAAAAATAACAATTTCCCCTGAAAAAGTATTTGCTAAATATCTTCAAAACGAAAATCAATATAAAAAAACTGCATGACGTTTTTTAGATAATGGCTTCGAGATTGTGTGTGCCAAATTTCAGAGCTTTAGTGTGAATAGTTTACAAGAAATAAACGATTTAAACTATGAAAATCAAGAAAAATGAAAGCTGGGAAAACAGTCTAAACGTGTGTAAATGATTGAACTCTCGATTGTTTTAGGAATATTCCCAATAAATTTAATAAACGTGTGTTTTTTAATAGGCGAAATAGAGTTTTATCTATAGCATTCATCTTTTAATACATAATTTTAAAAAAATGTCTTTAAACGGCAGTTTAAGTGACGCCCTTCGATACACTTAATCTTTGAGCACGCATTTGACAATTTGAACATTAAAAAAACATTCCTAAATACTTAATTTTGGGGTAAAACTTTTTGCATTATCAAGATTATGAAAAGAAGATTTCAGAAAGGCAAAAAAAAAAAGTCAAAATTTTACCCCTGACTAGCGGTAGAGTCCTTAAACAAAATTTAATGCTGCATGAACCATATTAATACAGTTTTACAATAGTTATGTTGTATGCTAGATCATTTATTATGCTTCCATCAAAGTTATAGCCCCTTCATTCACTTGAAAGTGTATTCTCCTAAAAGAAATGAAGATATAAACAAGACCACTTAACACAAATAATAGTATACCAGATGACGTGAACACATTGAAAATCATACTGTTGACAGTCACAGGATTTTCAAATTTTGGAAAGGCATTGATCTTATACTAAACTATATTCCTATTTAAAAAGGGGTTGTTCCATTCAAATTTCTGGTTTCCATGGCAATACATAATAATAATAATAATAGTATACCAGACGAGGTGAACACTTTTAAAACCATACGGCTTATAGCAGGGTTTTCAAATGGTGGAAACACATTCTTTTGCACTTAAGTACATCCCTATGTAAAATGGGGCCATTCCAATCAAATTTCTGGTTTCTATGGCAACATAATTATGATATTAGTATACCAGACAATGTGAACATGGTTAAAACCATACCGCTTAACGCAGGGTTTTCAAATTTTGGAAACACATTTGTCTGACACTAAACTACATTTCTATTTGAAATGGGGTCATTTCAATCAAATTTTATGTCTGTCTATCTGTATAGAGGGTGTGAACGAGATAAAAACCATATCACTCTAAAATGGGGTCATTCCAATCTAATTTATGGTTTCCATTGCAACATAATGATGATTATAGTATAACAGATTACTGAACACAGTAAAAAACACACCGCTTAACGCATTTTTTTAAATTTTAGGAACACATTGATGGTTCCTTAAACTACATTTCTATTCAAAATGGGGTCATTTCAATCAAATTTCTGGATGGATATTAGTAAGATTTAAATATTTCCATGATTAAAGCACAGTTGCAGTGGATATAGTGACTGTTTTGGCTTGTTTCCCCATAATCCCAATGTTGATATTAGAGTACTTCTGATGGGATTAAGCGAGTCACACTCACCAAGAAGTGAAAGTTGAAAGTTTCTTTGGTTATTCCACCCCTACCTTTGTAAATGTAGGTTGATAAGTGAAGCTATCCAAGCTCTTGCAAACCAAGTCTCTTTGTATGTTTTTCATTACAGTTAAATTTTTGTAACTACTGCTAATACTTTATTAAATCATGGTTATCCAAAGTTTTAAGTATTTTTTATATTAAACCTGTTTTGTTTTTTGGGGGGCACTTTCTTCTTAAGTGATCCAAACATATTTGTCTTTTTTTTGCAGTGGTGCTATGCTGATCGAAGGCAGTATGAAGTTAGATTCTGAAGAACTACAGAGTGGTATAACATTCTCAGCTGAGGGAGGCTCCAGCATACACTTTACAACTGATGTAGACTTTTATGAAATGCCTTTAAAAATGTGTCTACAAATGAGTAGACCTTCATTTACATTTAGGTATGTGTAAACAAACAAATCAAAGATGATGCTCTGTATTTCGCCCTCTAGCTCAGGCTAGGGTGTAGCAAGTATTGTCATGCTGTCTTTACTTTGCACTGGAGAAAATTTTTTTCAATCTGAGCAATACAAGTCACATCTTTCGGCCGTAGTTGTGTGGCTATTTACTGTTGGAGTAGACCATTTTGTCACTCATTTCTACGCCAATCAATCAACACATGGGTTTCTCAAGCCACGGCATTACGATTTCCTGTGTGAAATAACTTAAGCTCTTTACGGTAAGGGAGGGCCAATCTACAATTTGTAATATGGGAACTAGAGGCAATATTGAAAATTAACAGATGAATATTTATGGATTTATTTATTTATTTATGTTTTGTTTTCCCATAGCTTGTAATAACTTTTTTGGCAAAGGCAACAATTTTAAAAAGATAACTTTTCTGAAAACCAAAAACCCAGAATGTTAAGTGCCATACCTTGCACTTAATTAGTGTGACTTTTGTTGTAACAGCATAACTCATAACACCATTTTACAATTTTTGTTTTGATTCTGCTCATCAAAAATTATCACTTCAAGTTCAAATAATAAAACATGATGTTATCAAACATCCATGTGACTAATGATTTTTTTTGCAGATATGTTATTTCATGATGTAATTCTTGACATTTACGCAAACTGTTTTTGTTATCAATGATTTTCCTCTTTTGCAGAGAAAATTATACAAAATTTGAAAAGCATAAAATGTTCAAGACAACTTTAAGAGTAAAGAAGAATAAGGAATATAAAATTAATGAAGCCTCATTTATTCTGCACAAGAGCAATGCACAGCAGTGTCGCAATATGGATTTGGATGTGTAAAATTGGTGAGTGTTTTCAGAGTACTAGTTAGTGTGTTAAAATAAAGGTACATATCATCATTACTCTATGGTACCATTTCTTTAGTAAATTATAATTAAATTAATACTTATTGAGAAGTATTGACATTCTTAAATTTTTCTTTCAGATGGTTCGAGAAATTCGAGATATTACAATTAATACATAGTTTTTTAAAAACTGTGAAATTTGATGTCAGTTTTGTACAAACTATTCTAGAATCAAAGCACTAACACAAATTTAAGATCCTAGGTTACCAACACAGTCTTTAAGGTAACAACTAATTTAACGACTACCAGTTATGTCCCCTGCACTATACACACTTTTATAAGAGGCAGAGGCAGTCAGTAATGAATATTTAACAGTAGGTGTGGCTGTGTAGCATTATGGGGCGTGGATTTAAGGGCTGAAAAACATACACATGTATACTCAAGAATCTGATGCCAGCAACATACATTTACTGGAGGAAACTTGCCGACTATGTAGGTCAGTCTATGATAAAATTACAAGTAGGGAAGGAAATTGCACTTCAAACTGTAGCTGATTAGGCGTCAAAGGGGTCGTTCAAGACAACATCTCTACAAGAATATAAGGGAGGATATAAATTTATATGAACTATTCCCATAAATGTTTGCATAAGTAGGGTATATACTCTGTTGCCTTGATGCATTTTTCACATCAGAAACATGGGCATTCTGGTTTGACAAAGATGGGTGATACTGTAATGCTTCCCTATCTTCCTAGCTGTAGTTTGATGAAATTTTGTGTGGAGACCCAGAGATGAGATGTTTGGTAATTAGATACCCTGCCCTTATCTGCATCTGACTTTTACTGTAGTACTAGGAGTGATAGGGTTAATTGATTGGTGGAATGACCCATATGGTAGACATTAAAATCCTGAGGCTGGTAACTGGACAGTGTACCTCTGTACTAAAACACAAGCTGCTCCCAGGGCGGTTATTTCTTTGACAAAACCTGATAAGAGTGATGTTATGTTCTGGCAGGGCCATGGTCCTGAGGTGAAATGTCACTTTTGTTTTGGTTCCATCACAGTCAGCAGCCTGTCATAAGCATAATTGTCTGATTGTCACAAGGTTAAAAGTTCAACAAACTTCATGGTTAGTTTCAGACCAAAATAAACATTTTTTGAAGTGAACCAAACTTTCCCTTTAACAAGTGATAAAATAGTTATTATTCATTTAACGATCATTCATTTGGTATTCATTCGAAATAACATCGAAGAACCTGATACTTTCACCACCTCAGACTTTTCAGAAGACTTAGAATGGAAACAGAAGAGTTTTAGTATCACTAGATAAAAAGCTTAAATATAAAAAATAAAATGTCACTATCTGTCAAAACATTGAGTCTATCTAAAAACTTGTAGGCATATTAAAATAAGTTAATGCAAGATTATCAATAACTTAGGTATAATGCTTTTGAATCTGTACATGTATTGATGATGTCACTAAATTCTAGAAACTAGAATATCATACTGAGAGACCAAGTTGGAAAGACTATGAGTGTCTGGCTAAAGCTGAGTCCTTTATATGATCTGATAAGCATGTTTCTGTAGAATGTTTATGTTAGAGAAGTCAGGGTTGGGTTTGATTATATGGGAGACAAGGTCATGGCAGACATATTAATATCAACCCAGTGAATAAAAGCATTGATAGAGAGTCTAACTATAACATCCTCTCTGTGTATCATACAGATAACTCCATAGTGAAAATTTATCATTCACATGACTTTATCAGCAGAACCAGATGGGCCAAAACCTTCAAGCTACTTCCTCAAAAAGAAGGAAGGAAACTGTTTGATCACTGTAAATTAGGAAATGCATACCAGAAACAGTAGTAAACAAAGATCATGTTTGGGTTGAACTTCTTATATTTTTCTTGGATTAAATGTGCATCTTTCCTATGTGTCAGAATTGGCCGCTCTGAGGATATTATGTGGAGGACACTGGTCGGGTTGAATCACTTATAGCAAATTTATACAGGTGTACATTTATACACCCCCTGGCGCTCAGCTCTTACTAATTACATGATTTCTGTTAAAAACTCTTTCAGTTGGTTGCAAAAACCCTATAGTTTGTTGGGATTTTTTTTTTTGTGTTCATTGTTTTTGAAGTTGTTCAGGATTTATTTTCGATGTCTGCTTAAGCTTTTGATTAGATTTATAGTTCAGTGTTTATTTGCTGGCTGCCAGGTTTGTCATTTTTAAAATAATTCAAAGATGAGTATTAGAAAATTATGAATTTTTCCTATCCATGATTCTCCCATGATCCATTTAAAATATATAGATCAGGCTAAACAAAGTTTGTGGTTGTTTATGAGACTAATCTATATCTGGTATTTGACTATCAGCTGACCAGGACTTTTCAAACTTCTCTAGTCAAACTAAAACAAAGTTTGTATAATGGACAAGTTGAGCTCCCATCATTCTAATATTTTAACCTGTCTATTGATTCTCCTCTCTCTCTCTCTCATAAATATATACAGCAGTCTGCTTCATTTTGTGCATGGCAGGAAAATCAACAGGGTCAATTTAGTTTACAATCTTGTTGGGAGTCTGGTATAAGATGATAAACTGGGTGTAGTGAGACAAGTCTGGAAAACAGGCTCCAGACCTTTAGATTTATGACCTCTTCTGGGGGTCTGGAAATAAGATGGTAAGGGTGAGAAGAGTTTGATGACTGACTGGTTATAGAAGACTATCTTGGCACATGAGAGGTAGGAAGGGAATAAAAGACATGAGTAGGCATACTGGTAAAAGGCTTGTATGAGATGGGTGAAAGTGATTGGTCTTGCTCAAGGCTAACTTACTTAACCAAACTCTCCAAAGATATGGCTCATGTTACCATGGTAACTATAGTTTGGCAGCTATACATTATAAGAGAAGTGTTGCCAAGTCTGTCTGTCCTAAAATATATGTTGGTTATGGGTCATCCAGCATGCCTCACCCATATGCGTGTCTTTCCCCATGTAAATAGAGACATGTAGTATTTGCTCCATGTAAGAGGTTACTGGCTATAGAGTACACTAGGAACAGCTGGTATCACTGTGGTACCTGCTATATAGTGAGCATTGCTTATGTTGTTGTTGTATAGATATGTAGAGTTCAGCATCTGGAATTTGTTCAGGTAGATACCCTCTCCATGACGTAAGCCCTAAGATAAAATAACGCAGATTACATCAGACAGGGCTTGAGATGCCTAAAGGAGGGGTCATTGCTTCCATGGATTTAAAGTATCTCATAATTATAAAGAATTCAATTTCTAAGTTAACCACTTATCTAAAAACAGCACTGAAACATATGGTCTTAATTGTAAGTCTAACGAATAGCAGTGTATTGTACTATCTTGCCCCTGAAAGTATCCAATCACAGAAGAGAGTGTATTGTATATACAGTCTTACTATGTTTACACAATATGTTATGTACATGTAGACAACTAGACTATTAACAGTAAAATTAGCATGTAACTTATGCATTCAGTCTGACAATATAAAAAATAGTATTGATATGTAAATTTTGCTTTGACACTTTTAACAAGACTTTTGTTCTAACATATAACTACATTAGGTGAACAGAAATGCTTTGTTACAGACACCTTGATCGAGAGTAAAACATAAGTGTAACATGTTTGCTACGGCTTATTGTAAACTACATGTAAGTGCAGTCATCAGTGGTTTGGGGATATTTACAACCAAGGCTTTCAATGTGTTTATACTTGTAGGTTGTATTGCAGGCCTGGCTTGTTCCTGTTTCCTAGCTGGTGTTTTAGCTATTGAATGGGTGTCTGTTATTAACCTAACATATGTGAAACTGTAATTTAAAACTGAGATATTTATCCTAGGTTTTCTATGATTGTTTATCCTGTTCAAGATCATATCTATCAACCTCATACTGAAACACTGCACTCAGTTGTTATTGTTCAGTTGGTATTGAATGAATATTTGGGTGTAATACAAACCCATTGTGACTCATTTAATGTAGAAATCAGCAAATGTCCTCTTTTAAAAGGAGTTGTTGTATGGGTTTAGCTTGTGGGTTTTTAGAGAGATGCCAAAGACATATAAAGCCATGTGTGTATGTTCATTTGTGTCCATGGAGTGTATTTAAATTAGAGAAGACATAGTGATGTAAAGAAGTCCTATGTAGAAATAAGTGTTACATTTTAAGTACCGATATGTTTCTTTTCATTTCAGATGAACTCTGGTAACATTTCCACAGGTATGGTTTGGACCAAGGATGACGACATTGGATGCATCATTTTGAATATTGTGACCTAAGTTTTTTTTTTTTATTGTTAATTTTTTGTTAAAATTATTAATGAAACTTTATGAAATTGTGATCATTTAATAAAAAGAAAAAAATTGTTTAAACTTCATTGGTAACCAATAGCACTGAATTTATCTATACTTTTATGGACTTTGAGAACAATACATTGTACTACATGTCTGTAGGTTTTGTATAAAAAACATTTCAAAGAAAAGGATTTGACCATTTTGAGCAGAATCATGTTGATGGTACCCTACTATAAATATTTATGTCAATTGGATTCATATATTTTAATTACCTTATAACTTGTAGAAGTTGGGACACAGAAATAGGCTTTTCCACATGGGGTCTTTCATGTTATTTCTGTAGACTGTCCTAAATTATAGGGTCCCAACCCTTAGAAGTTATAGTGTCAGTGTGATATCTTTTAGAGAACTTTACTAAGCAGACATAAGTTTAAATTGCTGAGAAAAAAAGATTGATATCGCTTGCTCTTGATATTTTGTGATTATTTACAAATCTTGCCAGTGGTTTTTTTTTTTTTTTTTTTTTTTTTTTTTTTTAAATAACAGGTTGTATATGTGCATATTTTATTTTTAATGATAAACTAGTTCTCATTGAAAGACCCATTTTTACATTACCTTCAGGACACCTTCATATCATTACCTTCATTCTTACATTGTTTGTAGAACAAAAATATTTTATATCACATATAGTCCAATGTTGATTCCTTCTTCATATTTTTCCTTGTTGCCACATTAATCAAGCACTTGTTCTGGGTGGCGTACAGAATTAATAGTGATGTAAGAATTTATCTCAATTTCTGCATTTCATCTATTTGATTATATAACCTTTACTTACTACAGATTTCTTCTTGCAGAAGCATGTTTTAAATTAAAGTAACTTATTTGAAAAAAAATACAGATTATATGATCCCTTCTCAACTTGAGTAATTTTCTAATTTTATTTTTATTTATTGGATATCTTAGCAAGAAAGATTGTCCAACATTTTAAATCTTGGCACAGCATCATCAGCAAAAAATAGGTACAATAGGTACATTTCTTATATAAGCACATACATTTGAAAATAAATTATTGCAAAAGTGAAACAAATTGTGTTGACATCACAAATCACTTTGCTGAATATCTATGCGATTTGAAGTACACAAGTTTTGGTAACAGTTTTCACAAATTTTGTTTTTTATTACAAATTATGTTTCAAATTGCGCTTCTACTGTGCGTTTTAAGTCTTTTTTTGTGATATTTGTCACATATTTTGTCAGTATTAAAAGTGAGCAAAATAATGTATTTATTAATAATGAGAGGACCTCTATTTTATTAAGTCACTAGTCTTGCCATACTTGTAGTACATTTGATCTAGCTTATTTGAACTGATCTGATGAGATGATCATCTTGTTATGAACAAAAGTTGTATTCTTATGTGTTTTGAATTAAAAAACATATTACACTTAAAAGTTGTTTTCCGATGCTGTCGTCTTGAACTGTTATTGAACTCTTCAAAGCATTTGCTATTTTTCTCTGAGGGAAAAATGCAATAGCTTTGAAAAAAACATATTTTCAAAGAGAAGACAAAACTTTAACATGATATATAAGTTAAGAAGGCTGTATAAAATCATTGAAGTTCGTTACACAGATGTGTTACCAAAGTTGCAGACAAATGCATGTGTTGGAATGGATGGTTTGATAATTTGTGGTAAGACATTTGGATATGTGAGGCTGAGTGAGGGGGGTACATTTATAATTCCTACCATTTGTAAGGATAAAAAAAAGGAAAGACCTGCATGACACCAGATAATATTTTGCTTATAATAAACTTTATTTGCTTACAAATCAGGCATGATAAATAATATAATAAAAAAACTGTGACATGGCTTGAAACTGCCTGTAGTCCTTGTAATCCAGTACAACACTGCACTAACACAGGAAATAATACTTAGGAATATCAAATATCGCCAACTGGATTCTTCACCATATAAAACATGGTATTGAAAAGCAGCAAAGTTAATTTTTAATCATAACTGAAACCTGATGAAACACTTAATATATTTTATAACATTGAACATAACATATCCATATTTAGAATGTTGTCAATCTTTGTGAGAACAAGTTCAAGAACAAACAAAATTGAAAATCCATTTCCACTTTGTGGAATTCCTAGAAAAACGTTAATATAATGATGATGCATGTTGTTAAAAATATTGTTAATACTAACACACATAACATGTACAAAAAAAAAATTGAAAGAAAAAAGAAACTGCTCTTTCTGAGGAAACAAAATTAAGTTGTTTTATAGGTATTGACATTTGTTGATGGTAAAGCTATAGCGGATGCTTCAACATGGGCAGTTAGAGGAAGCTTCATTTCAGGAGCAACAAGCCCACTGAATGAAGGGTAGTTTGTTTGGAGCCTTCAAAAGCTGTCAATTTAGCACTGCAGGAAGATAAACTTTTCATCAAAGCAAACCAGTTCACAATTATAATATGCTTGTGTTTATTCTTATTTCATAAGGGAAATACCCTTAAGGCATAAAAAACCAACCAATATCAATAAATGAAATTAACAACGCTAAAGGCTTTAAAAACAAACCAAAAATTCTTCCTCATATTCCTTACGAGTCTATGTCATTGTAGTTTTCTTGTCATTCATATTGATATGTTCAATTTCTTTGGCTAAGCAAGTTCATTGCTGTCATAAAATGCATTGTGAATAATAGACATTGAAATGAAAACCTTTATGTTTGTCAAATTGTCCTACAATGTGGTGCAGAAAATTTGGTAACAAATTGTTTATTGTATAATTTTAATTAAAGCAGAAACACTACAGTAGTGCCCACTTCTTTTGTGCTTGTTATTGAGCAAAATATAAACGATGTGAATTTTGTCTCATTTAGAACTTTAAATCCAAACCTAAACTAGCCTCTGAAAATGCTTTTTTTTTTTAAATTAAATTAAAACTTTCTCCTGTATGATAGTAAGTTAGTACCCTATCCCCCATGTTCTGTCATTCATTAACTTTCCTTTCCTGTGATAGAAACAAGCTTGTGACACTTTAATTAAGTTAAAACCTGTCTATTGTTTTGGTGCTAATGACATTGTTAAGATCAGAGTTTAATTGCCGCCTTTAATAGGCTGTGGTGTCACATTACCCATCTATCTGAGAAAGTCAGATTTGGTCAACTTTTACAACTCGAGCTCTTGGCCAGGTAACAAAAGAAAACTAATGACAAGATGTGAAAGCAAAACAAAACTACAGCATACATGACAAACAGAAGGGGTGAAGCGGAAATGGGATATGTATTTTGTGAATATAATGAGCAATACATCAAAGTACTGACAAATTCTAATAATGTCTCATTTTAATCTGAAATATATCTACTTCACCAAACTGTACAAATAAACAATTCTTAGATTACATGATAACCAATAGTGCAAAATAAAACAAAGTATAACTTCATAGTGCATTCTGCTCATAAATTAAGTACAAATATTGTTCAAAACCGGCAAAGCCATAAAAGTACCAAAGGAAAATTATTGATGAAATGCAAACGGGAACTGATTAAACTAAATGTACACATAAGTCTCAATACAATACAAAAATCGTGATTAAAATGAACAATATATCTTAAGCAAAACTAATATACAGAACTACTAAAAAATGAACTCTTTTTACACAACAAATCCATATTATATTCAAATTAATATCTCCAAATTATATTCAATGATAGGTCACAGTATTTCACAGATTGATTCTCCACAAGTGATGTATTATGTAACCTTCATACATGGGAGTACAAAATCTTGAGCTGACAGAATTACTGTGACAGTGACAAAATATAAACACATGTTATACATGGTGGAGGAATCAATGTCTTGCATTACAAAATAATGAAATTGTAAGATTATATTATCCAGGTGTGTCGATCACGTTGATTGACAACACTGAAACTCAATTTATAGGTCTGGGTTTATTCGAAAATGATAATTCCATTATATACACAATCAGTTCTCCAGATATCCAATCTCAATGAGGCCACTATGAGTTTCAACTCTTGATTACAAAACTATAAAAGCAGCTTCCAAACTATCCCAAAATTTACAGAACAATAAAACAACTGCCAAACTCCTTATATTCCGTAATGTACTTGGTCAAGGCAAACTAAACAAGAAAATACAATTGTTAAGTGGAACATATCCGGAGTAAAATTCTGGTCCTTTAGAAATCCATAAAAGATAACCAATTAGTTAGAAGTTGACATGGCCAAGATTCTCAAAACCCGGCAATAGATGTATATTTTTATATTGGTTAAGAAATTAATCGTTCCTATCGTCAAATTGCATACAATCTCTAGAGTTACTCTTTATATGATTCTGTTAAGATTGGAAATGTATTATTTTTACATTCATTCCTCGAAGAGTTTAACAGTCAGTAACTCAGGTAATACCAAATGATCTTCATATAAAGCTTAATGGAACAATAATACTTAGTATCAACCCTCCAGGTATCCCAACAAGATGACATTTACTGCAAGAGTTGTCATGCCAGGTGATTAAAAAGTTGAGAAATAAATCTATGACATCTAGCTTGTGACAGATATTTCAAACATCAAAAGAATTAGAAAAAGATCACATTCTGATGGATATTTAAAATCTTTGGCTGTTGCTTCCGGACAAAGCAAACAATAAAATGGAATAGTTTAAGAAAACAAAACATTTCCTCCTAACTTTGCTTGTATTTAAGCAAATACATTTACAAAACACTTTTGCAATTGGTTTATTAACCTTAATAAAAAAAAACCATCTATATTATGAACTGAATCACTTTGTAAAAAATCCAAACTTGGTACATGTCATCAAATCAATAAATATTAAAAGCTAAGGAAAAAATCATGTAGCCACGGCATAACTACAGCCAAAATCAGCCAAGTTATTGGAGTTTATTGAAAACTTGAATAGAAATATTTTGAAAACTTTCACTAAAAATGCCACAACCAAATGCAATCCATTACATTTATTTGAGCAAGAGCAAATCTTGTACAAAGAATTAATAACCTGTAAAGAATGTCCAAACAAAGGCACGTCAATTTTTACGAAAATTATAAAAAGTCTTCTTCTCTGTATATTACAAGGCACTTAATAAGGAATTTTCGATTTTGTGCCAACCAAATCATCTTCCCATGGTAAGGGTCAAAAATGCATCCAGATTTCTACCTTTTCACCCTTGCCCAAATTGACTCCAAACATGTGCCAAACAGTTCACTGGACTATTATTCAAGTGGATAGTTAATCATGCCAGGCTCGTTTTCTTGGTTTAATAAGCCAGTGATGGCATGCAGCGCCAGTTTTGCTCTTCAAGCTATGCTAAACTTAAATAAGATTTAGAAAATGGACTTTGATATCCAACATCAGTTTGACACACTGTGATTGGTTAGATCTCTTAAATGTTCATTAGAGTAACATTTATCCCACAGAGTGTGTTTTTGTGCATTTGGTTGGTTAGCTTAAAGGGAAAGACCACCAAAAAAACATTCTATAAATAAGTAAAACTTTTTGTGTACAATTCAATATATTAATTTCCATTTTCATAATCTGATCGTAACTCTGGTTATCATCCATTAAAAAGAATCACAAGTACCAGTTGAGTCATCAAATCCTGTGTACTGCAGACTTCGCTGATCTATCATTGGATACCGTAGTTCAAAATTAGCTGACCAACCAGAGTGCAGGAAAACTTAGCAGCACAGGATTTGATGACTAAACTGGTACTTGTGACCCTCTTTAAGGAATGATAACCAGAGTTATGATCAGATAATGAACATGGGAAATTAATGTATTCTATTACGCACAAAAAGTTTTATTTATTTATAGAAAATGGTTTTTCGGTGGTCTTCCCCTTTAAGCTTATTGTATAAGCTTACCTTGTTCAGTAGGCTGTATTAGCTAAGCCCCTTGCTTTCAAAATGGACTCGGTAACAAATGCAACTACATGTACCGGTATATGGGTTTTTATTCTGCATGTTGATTGAAAGCGTTTTATTATTTAAATTTTCACATATTTCAAACTTTTTAGAAGTCAGTCTGTCCTTCTTGTCCAGAAGCACATATATCCGGGTTTAAGCATTATCATTCATTTTCTGTGGCAGACGTTGACCAAATGTACACAGTTTGAAATCTATATAAAATTATAACTCCTAGCAAGTGTGACAGAGAAAAAGGCTTTACCACATGGGATCTTACATCTTATTTGTTTAGACTGTCCCAAAAAATAAGCTCTTACACCTAGGGTTCGTAATTATTCTTCATGGACTGATGCAAACCTCTCATATTGATGAGATACTACCATAAAATGAACACATTTGAACAGTTTTATTTCATATTTCCAACATCAAAAACTTTTCCCTATTTCAGAACTATTTGTACTGTCAGTATAGCATGTGCTATATAATGAGGGTACCTGGATCTATTGTAGGCTTACTGCATGGGGGAACTTGTGGTTTTGATGGAGTCTCGTGAAAGTGGTAGGTGCCATGAAGATGCAGATTTTATATTTAAATTGTACAGACATATATATAATTTGTTATGGTTTTCGTTTTATTTACAAATGGCCTGTTATTGCTAATCAGATAGGCCTAGGCTATAGGCACTATGCCTACGTTTTGAGGGCCGGCTATAGCGGCTGATTAATTTCCAATTTTCACCACGGGTAGAGATAGGCGGGACGTAGGACTAAGAGGGAGGAATTAGCCCTAATCATTGTGCTAGGCCGGTCAGACACTCGGATGGATGTGACATACTTACCCATCTGTAGATCCAGGGATCCGACATTTGCTTTGTATCGCATGTGTTTGATGGGGTGCCCATTTTTCGTTATGGCAACAACCAAACTAGAACCGCAGATTCTAAAATATCTTTGCGGACAATATTTTAATTGTGATACAGACTGACAGAACTAAATAATTTCTGTCATATTAGTAACATTGGTTTGTATCTGGGCATTCGGCGAATTCTACTCACTAGCAAAAGAAGACAAACAAAAACGAAACTGTTATGACAGGCACTGGTGATTTTCTACTTTGGAGGTAACTAAATTCAACGTGTGATTCTCCTGGTTTCGGCGATTTGTGTCATTTGCTCCAGAATAACACTCCAACAGATACTGATGAAACATCCCGGTGCGCCGAGACAAATAAAGAAAATCTCAAGTTGTCAAGAACGCTACCACATGGATTCAGATGTTCTCGGGGCGAACATTTTGATGATGTGAAATGAGATGTATTTTGGAATATTTATACGCCCGATCAAAATCGATCGAATATTGGTATGACCAGCGTCCGTCCGCACGTCCGTGGCTCTAGCCTAGCTAGTCCGTGTGGCCCTGACGTTTTGTTTTTGATAATGCCTAACGGCGAATAGAAAATAACTCAGAAACTATCGTCTGATCCCCTCGGACTATAGCCTAGCTGTCAATAAGGCGTAAGACTGCATTGACGATAGGCCCTAAATGACGTCTTATAAATGACGCCATGTTATATGTCAGGTATCAGACTCAAGAAAATGAGGAAAGTAGGACGTCATTTAGCTATTCGCCGGGGGGCCATATATTATTTCCCAGAAAATAAAAACTAGGTTTTAAGAAAAACTGTTGGTAACAGCTGATATTCTGCATACCGGAAGTAGTCAATAATGTCTACAAGCTGGTGTATCCATCTCCACGCCACGCCATAAGTATATTTATTCTATGTTGTATAAAACCCATTTTTGAATTGCCGTCACAAAGCAGTCTGATTAACTGTCTGCGCGATAACCCGGTAAATATTAAAGATAGCAATATGAAATTCAAAAATGTGTTTTTATATGACATGGCGTGGAGATGGATACACCAGTTTGTAGACATTATTGACTACTTCCAGTATGCAAAATATCAGCTCTCAGCTAGTACCAACAGTTTTTCTTAAAACCTACATTTTATTTTCTGGGAAATAATA
Organism: Mopalia muscosa; assembly: GCA_031763545.1. Lineage (NCBI taxonomy): Eukaryota > Metazoa > Mollusca > Polyplacophora > Chitonida > Mopaliidae > Mopalia > Mopalia muscosa. The sequence continues at coordinate 20,385 of JARFOD010075191.1, forward strand.
TATGGTCCCTGGCGAATAGCTAACAGCGAACAGCTGACAAACTTATTATACCTCATTTAGGGCTAGATCTGAGCCTAGCTGAGAAATTCAGCTCTGTCCAATTTTCAGACTTCAGACTAGCTCAGCTGCTCTAGGCTAGACCAATCTTTTTCAGTAGAACAATGCAAAAACTATAAGGTCTATCCAAATGAAACTTGACACATAGGCCCTACAAGTGTTTAGCCCAAACATAAGACTTATAGGTTTGGCTTTTTTATATGCCCGCTTTCGAAGAAAGTGGACATATAATGTTATAGTGCTGTCTGTCCATCAGTCCGTCCGTCCATCCATCTGTCTGTCCATCTGTCCGTCTGCCCGCACCACCTTGTCCCAGCCATAACTCTTGACCAAAAACTTTGACGAAGCTTATACTTTGCACAAATGTTCATCATGGCTAGGGGGTGTGTCATGACCTATATTCAAGGTCGTTGAATCAAGGTCAAGGTCACCATCTCCGTTTTACTAAAAACCTTGTTCGGCCCATAACTTTTAATCAAAAACTTTGAAGAAGCTTATACTTTGCACAAATGTTCTTCATGGCTATGGGGTTTGTCATGACCTATATCCAAGG
>JARFOD010075202.1:0-20991 GCA_031763545.1 Mopalia muscosa
TATTTATTTTTCCACGATTTCTTAATTTTATTTTTTCAAATGAAGATAACTTAAACCGTAAGGTGTCAACTCAGGCGAGAAGTTCAAATAAAACTGTCATTAAACATTTTAAAAGTAAATAGGAGTTAACTTATTGTTATTTAAATGGCATCCCCCCAAAAATCAGAGAAAAATCAGATACCGGTATAGGGCATCTGTTTTGAGAGATCGGCAATAGGGGTGGATCAATTTGCAGCCTCTATCACAGGTTGATATAGATCAGGACAATAGGGCTAAGACGAAATAACTAAGATTGAGTTGTTTTTCATTGGTTATATCAAGTAGCTGAAGCATGATGATTTTTTCACTACTTACAATCAAAATGCATGTATTTATTGTATAATATTTCCACTACAGAGAATCTGTTAATGTAAAAGAAAAACTAAATATATGGTCATAGGACCCAAGAAAAAAAAAACTGTGAAAAGGCACTAAACTTTATATTTGCGACGCAGAAAATTTCTAAGAAATGCTGAACTTGATTTATACACACCCATGTTTCTGTCCAATTAATCCTTACATTCTATTAAAATCCAAGGGCCTCGTGAGTGGAATAAATTGACTCGATCCTTAAAAGAAATCCCAAATATGTGTTCATTCAAATCACAACTGAAAACCCTTCTCATGTACTGACTCGGTTCATTGTGTGAGTGGCATGGCAGAGGAAAAATATATATATTTTTTTTAAATGTATTTTCAGTAAAAATGATATTACTTTTACCAGTAGCCAATAACTATCATAGTTTATAGGGATATATCAAGTCCCCAGGGGTTTTATTCCCTCCAGAACTTACTTTTTTATAAGCTTACATAATTTCTGCCCTCTGTTCAATATTTTTTATATAAGCTTATATAACTACCCATTGTACTGATTTAATTTATGTTTCTAGTGAATAAACAAACAAACAAACAATCAAAATTTAGGTGGCTTATGAATTGAGTTTCTTTCCAAAAAACCAAAACATAAGAAAGTTGTTCAACATTTTTTGAATCCTGTATAAATCAACTTGATCTATTTCTACAATCTAATAACAAATTAAGGATGCATTATTCATTACCAGTACTGATGAAGTTATAATTGAGACCTGCATTTTTCATAACAAAAAGCCCTCTTAAGTCTGGCACCACTGTCCATTACTAAAATCGGCTATTGTAACTTTATATAACTTAATCGTTTACTCAAATTCATTAATTATAAATAAATAATTATAGTTTAATAGATAAGTCCATTTTGGGGTTTTAAAGAAATGCTCTATTTGACAAATCCGTCTAATAGTGTTGTGACACCCTGTAATGACACAATAATCTTTTCCAATAATGAAATAAGCTTAGAATCTGAAATATCTGCAGTGAAAACTTAGTAGCAATTTAGTGACTATACTTGTTTTTCCGGGGAAGATAACTCTTCCAACAAATGACAACTCTAGCTTCTGCTTATAGTCAATAACTGATTAGGTCAGGCCTGAGCTGTTGGGCAGGATGGACTGAAATGCACATTTATGTGTTTAAAAAATCAGCAAAAGAGTAGCCAATGCAATTGTCAAGTTGTTTCAAACAATTTTTGAGGACAGATTTGAAGGTTATGCTGGAAAAGATTACAGCACAGACCTGTAGGTGAATCCTATGATTTAATAACCAAATGTAAGATTATTTTATGTTAAGTTAGATGAAAGCTATGGTGATGTATTAATGTCTTAATTTATGGCTCTCTGACAATAAAGGGTGTTTTGTTTGAAGAGTAGCAATGCTGTCTTTCCTTAACGCTGAAGGAAAATTAGCTTATCTACGTTATGAAAACATTTAACCTTTTGACTGTGCTAGTTTCAATTTTTGTCAAAATACATTGCCATCATATAAGTGAAATACCCTTATTTAAGCATGGCATAAAACACCAATCAATCATTCTTAATTAATTAATGTACAAAATATTAACTTTTTTGATACATTTCTGGTATTTAAATACTTGGGCTTTAATAAATTCCTTATTCAGTAATATTTGGGACAATGTACATGTGCTTATCCGATGACCGATTATCCTGTGGCTGCAATCAAACAAATACTGGTCTATACTAACAGAAAGTTTGAGGGAGCTTCCTCTTGCCCTAGTTGTGGGCAGTTGGAGGGAGCTTCATGTTGCCCTGGTTCTCTCAAAGCTAAAGGAGAACAAGAAGCTGATCTGTTGGTGGTGTTTGTATTCTCCCTGTTGTTGTCGTCCTTGTTTTTGTCCCGTCCTGTCTTTGTTTGTTGGCAGTGGTGTCAAGGGTGGCTTCCTTCACCCATTGGGCTGGCACGACATCATATAAGTGAAATACCCTTGAGTACAATGTTTAACCCCAATCAAAAAAAAAAAAACAATCTTGCCCTGGTGCCCTTAAAGTTAAGGGGCAAGTGCCACAAGAATAAGTCGATTTGTTATGGGATGTCTTTGCATTGACTCTTGTGTCTTGCCTTTGTTTATTGCCAATTGCCATTGGGGTTGAGGGTGGTTTTCTTTGCCCGGTAGGCCGGCATGCCATCATATAAATGAAATTCCATAAAATACATTAATAAAACCCAATCAAATAAACAAACAATCCATGGCATTCCTAATTGGCATCCTAAAGGCCTGGCTTTTTTGGTGCATTAAACTTTTTGTATTCTCACAATTTGATTTATTGTCATAAAATGGTTTATGAAAATAATTTTTAGTTGTCTTAAAATTAACTTAAAAACTGAAAGAAAAAGAAAAAAATTGCTAGATTTTAGGAAGAAGCAATTTTTTGGAAATATGAAATAACCAGAGTTCAACAGATGTTATCCCAGTAGTGACCTACCTGATAAGTATGTTTATAAGTTATTCCTTTAATGCTGTGGATATCTGCCTAATATAATTTCATGATATTCTGCTTTTTTTTCAGGTTGACCAGATGGCAGCCATGATAACTCAGCTTCAAGAGTCAGGACGCCAAAATGAAGCTGTTGAAAAGTTGAAACAGTTAATGAACACCTTGGTGAAAGTTTGCCCTGAGACTGCCCAAACAGAGGTTGCCATGGATGCAACTGGAGATCACACTAGTGAACCAGTAGAAACATTTGAGCTAGAAGACACTCCTGAGGCAATTGTTGAATCGGTTTTGATGGAGCTGCTGTCCAAAGCAGTAAGCAATCCTCTAAAAAAGACAAAAAGAACAGCCAAAACAAGGGCGTGTAAAACGCAAACCACAATGGAGACTATCCCGTCAAACCCAGAGGGAATTGTGAAGAGGAAGCGTGGAAGACCACCTAAGCACTTGCAAGCAGCCATCAAAGCTGAAAAACTAGCAAAAAGAAAAATGTCTTTGGATGGCAAACAAGGAGCCGGCTTCGCTCATCGAAGGGGAAGGAAACGAAAGAATCCAAATCCTCAAAAACTGACGGAAGTTGATTCTGATGAAGATGAAGCAAATGTCCAACAACCTGATATTGATTATACCTGTGATAAATGTAAAGATTTTACCACAAAAGGTGTGTCTAAGTATATCAGGCACATGCGGGTTCATGCAGATGCCTTACTTTGTTGTTTCACTTGTCATAAGGCCCAGTACTGCTTGGAGGAGTTTAAGCGTCACCAATGTTCAAAGCCAGCAGATCCATCAAAGAAAAAGCAGCTATCTCTGTGTAATATCTGCTCAACATTGTTCTTCAGTAAGAAAAAGTTCAAAGATCACATGAAAACACAGCATAATATAACATCGCCTACAACAGCTGGTGAAGTCAAGTCTTTTGAGTGCCAATACTGTCAGAAGGTATTTCCTCGTAAAGTGAACCTGTTTACTCACTATAGAGAGCATGCTGGAGACCAGTGGGTTTGTCAAACATGTGGAGATTTCTGTGCTGATTTTGATGCATACACTGCACATATGACTGAGCATGCCAAAGACTCTAAATTCAACTGTGATAAGTGTGGCCTGTCTTTTCAGAGAAAACAGCAGTTTGAACAGCATATCTCAGCTCATGCCAAATATGACTGTAATAAATGCCAAAAGACATTCTCAACTAAGAAAGATTTGCACCGCCATGAAAGAAATGAGCATGGTACAAAAGTTCCTTGGCAGCATAAATATCATGCCTGTGACATATGTGGAAAGTCTTATCCCCGACCTGGAATGCTGGAAGTTCATAAACGGATACATACAGGTATTTATTTTTTGTAGTTCAACTTCAAGTAATACATCATGCCTATTCATACTAAAGTTTATAGAATGCATCATGGAAAATGTACATGTTTTGTAATATTTTAGTAATGTTTCTGCCTGAAGAAAAGTTATCTATCTCAATGTTGTTTTGATGCTACATACTTTAGATTTGATTTCTAGGCCGCTTCAATGCAATGGTGAATTGGCGATCATTCACAATGGCCCCGTGGCTGAATATGTGTCATCTAACTTTCTTATCAGCAGAAATTCCAGAGCTCACTCTCTAGACAAATTGAACAATAATGAGATAAGCAATGAAATCCCGATGTCATCTGCCCACATCACGGCTAGGTGCAGTGTGAAGGGGACAATCCGTCATCATAGAAGTGAAATACCCTTGAGTACAATATAAACCCCAATCAAACAAACAAACAGTTCATAGATGCTTTGCATACTTAATATGAACAATTATAAAAAATATTACCAATGATTGTTAATTATTAATGCTTTATCATTTTTTTTACAGGGGAGAGGCCATTGGAGTGCTCACCTTGCAACTTATTTTTCAGGACTCCAAAAGCTCTGTCAAAACATAGACAAACCTTCACTCATTTGCAGAGAAGTGGAACATTAGGCAAAGAAAAACGCTATCTCTGTTCTCTTTGTGGGAAAGCTTACTTCAGGTATACTTCAAAAATTTTTTAGACAGCTATGCCTGTGTTTTCACTACAGGACTGAATCAATCCATATGAACAATCATTCTGGAAATATGAAGGCAGCCAAACAAATACCAAAATAAAATCATCTAATAACTGGTCATTTTCTATAATGACCTTTTAAGGCACAATGAAAGGTTACTCAAGATAAAAAAAAAAAAAGATTTAGTAAATTCAGTTAATGTAAATTTGCTATGTTTTATAGGGATTAGCGCCATGGGTTTAACATTGGTCTGCTCAGCCACATTCATTAAAAAATGAATAAATAACAATACAAAAATCATTTTTAGAAGTAAAGTCTGTTTGAATTAGAAGTTATGTCTTTCTAAAAGGTTAACTGTTAATCTGAATGAATTATGGGTTAAACAATAGCAGGAAGTTTCATATCTTTAGGAGTTGTTTGTTTTAAACTTATGTTGGCTTATTTTTTCAGACGTCAAGCTTTGTTACGCCACCAGAAATACCACACTGGAGAGAAACCATATCAGTGCCCTCACTGTGAATATCGATGTCCTGAAGCAAATAACCTGAAGAGACATATGCTGCTTCATTTCAGCTCGCAGAGAAGTTTTATGTGTGAAATCTGTGGATCATCTTTTCATGCCAAGAAAACTTTGGAGATGCATCACATATATAAACATAGTGAAACCCGGCAATTTAGATGTCCTGAATGTACTATGTCATTTAAAGCTGCTAATGCTCTAAGGCGCCATATGAGGAGCCACAGTTCTGATAAACCATTTGTTTGCTGGTGTGCAGCTTCTTTTAACCGTCAGTACAATCTAAGACGCCACATGAAGTCAGTTCATGGTACTGATGAGACTCTTCCACCTGTGCGTAAAGTAGCTGTACTCGACATTCCACCCGAAGAGTTGGCTGCTAGAGCAGAGTTAGAGGCCGAAAAAGAAGCTTTAAAGGTTAAAGGAAAACGTGGCCGTAAAAGTAAACACGCCATAGCCGCAACAACAAGTTCATTAAACCAAATCCAGACCATAACTGTGGAACCACATCAACAGCACTACATCATCCCATCACCAAATTCACAGCACCAGCAGATAACAGCTGAGTATACTGAGCAAGAATTACACCAACAAGTGATGGCATCCCTTCCTCGTGTTATAGAAGATCAAGCCTTGATCAACTCGCATCTGTCTAACCCTGATGTTCAAATCCACCATGTTCAGTTAACAGAAGTACATGTCCAACAACCCGACATGGAAGGATCCTCTCAAACTGGTGCCCCAACTCATGTCATTGTTTCTGCTCCTGATAGCCATGGTTTGACTGGCCCAGTTGTTAGCAGACCAATGAGTGTCCCTCAAACAGGGTATAGCATACCTGTTGGTCAACAACAGTGGCACATGCCTATCGTTATGCCAACACAAGTCATCTCATCCCAACACATTCAACTGGAACATGAGCAACACCAACAGCAACAACAACAACATCATCATCATCAACATCATCAACAATTACAACAGCAGCAAGTGGTGCATGTGAGTCGCTCGGACACGCCAACCTCTCAGGCTACTTCAATTCCTGTGTCTGTCCCAGTTGTGTCCAGACAAGTACGACAGGCATTGAGCAATATGCTCCATGAACGTCCAATGTCACACCCCTCAGCTCAGTCTGTAGTCCACCATCCACAGATCCATGTCTCTGGTGGTCACATCCACCACCAGCATCCACCTGCTTTACAAACAACAACTCCACATCTACAGTCCAGTCATCACATAACCTACCCGGAGGTGACTTACACAACTAACACAGAACCCCAAGCTAAACACATGGTGTTGATCCCGAGTATAGCCCCAGGTACAGAAGTAGTCAGTCCTCAGGAAGAACAGTTTTTGGTCAAAGCTGAGCAGGCTGCCATGGAAAACATAGCTCAGTACCAGCCTGGCAGTACTGGTTACACAGGCTTACCTATACTGCTTCATCAGATTAACACTAGTAACTAATTCGACTATTCTGATTTATGATTACAGTGGAGATTTATTTATTTATTTGCAAATGTGACAATATTTTCAATTAGTTTGTGTTTGCATGAGCTGAGGGTTATGACCTGCTAAAAGACAATGTTGGAACACTAATGTTTGTAAACAAAATTTTACGTAAATGTATATGGATACTGTTTTATTTATTTACAGCTGTTTTTATAATTGGGAATAATAAGGCCTTACAACTAAATAAAGGAACAGGACACCTTATTGCAGAACTGGAGATTAAAACACAGAAGAAATATCTGTGTTTTATAAGAATTTCAGATTTTGTTTTACACCTAAGTTTAGTTTAAATAGATTCTAGTTCAGAGCTTTTGCTGGTTGAAACCCGTCCAGGGAATCTAACCCACCACTCTTAAAGAGCCTGACAGGTACCGAATCGCCAGCCAATAATGTTTTTAAAGGTGACTATCACTCTATCAGTAGTATTTCATTATATTTATAGTTCAGAAAACTGAGCAGATTGGAACTGACATGGGAAGTGAACCCATGACCCTCTTCAGTCAGGTACCAAATTGACAGCAGCAAATGCCTGCCACCTAAACCATTCAGACACCTGGTCTTTTACAAAATTTTATATGAGGTTAATTAGCTATACAGTCTAGGTGTATAGTTTGGAGGCTTATAAAATCAGCCTAACATGAGCTCATATGCTAATTTACATAATAGTGGCTAGTGATATGAACAGTATTGATGGAACAAGATATTAAACTTAGCATTATGTGTCTTGTACTATTTTATAAAGGACATAAGAAAGCTGATTATTGTTGGATAATGTAACTTGCTGTGTATCATTTTATGCAATTATAAAATCCATGCAAGTTGAAGACTTTGTAAGGCTATGCAGCTGTGCTACTAGTGCTAATATATGAATTCACTCAAAGAATACCACTATTTTTACATTAGGTTGTGCCCAAATGGAAATTCGTAGTGCCTGGCACAATGAAACTCAATTAATTATTGGATTAACTTATTAAAGATCTTGAATGTGACAGGAAAACAATGTGTCATAAAGGGAGCTTATTATTTAGATCTGGTTTCGATTACACTGGTTGTATTCATTTGCATTCATTTATACTGTGCATGCTTTATAATATGTCATCTAAAGAGCTTTGAACTACTGAATTATCATGTTGCAATTCGAAGATTAAAATAAAATGGATATATTCTTTAAAAAATGTTTAAATGTGGTCCAATGTACTGAAAATTAAGATGTTACATTTTCTTGCAATGGTGAATCTTGGTTTGTTTCAGATTTCTCTGATTTCATAAATATGAATTTAGTATAATATAATTATGGAGGTTGTCTTTTGTACATGTAATCATGTAAAATATAATTCATCAATCTTTACTGTATTAACACTTTTTCAAAATGATGTATAGCAAAATAACACGAGGAAAAAATAAAAATGTGATCTTGGATCGTATTTCTCAATATATTTTGTTCATTCAATACGCAGAGCTTAATATGTTAAAAGAACCCGCATCACACAAGTTTCTCCCTCTTTTCTACTTTTGAAACACAATTGAGTTTATAACATTGTAAGATAGATTTGTGTCTTCACCCTCCAGCAATGATTCTAAAAAACTCAATGTGCATTAAAAAAAAAGTTTATGGGAGGAATTTGCCCGATGTAGATTTTGGTAATCTTTGGAAAATAAAAATCAATTGGCAAATCAGTTCGTGTTTGGAGAGCTATTGTTCCTCCCTAATACCAGCATTGGAAATAACGAAGGCAAACACTTCATAAATCCAGTTTTTGGAATAAATATTTTTATAATTACAATGTACAGAGTGTAAAAAAAATGAAACCTTCTATTTTCTTATTTTGTGCGATAGGTATATAATAAAGGAAGGTTTACTACCTTAGGCCTCAGATGGAGTACAGTTAGTAAATCCACTTACGTCATATGTTGGCCTCTTTGTTCAACAATAAATCACAATACAAATGGAGAAATGTTTTAACATTAATTAGTGTCCGAATTAGCTTTATATATTTGAACAGTCGTACATGTTCTCATATCTGAAAGTAACATAATATATATATATATTTTTTTTTTTAATGCTGGTTTCCTTGACAACAGATTCAGAAATCAAAAATATTTTTTTGATATACCGGTATGTTAGTAGTTAGGCATTTAAATATTTTTTTTTCATTGGATTGACAAAATGGAATCTGATAAGGGACACTGCAACAGAGCAAATGCAAAAACCCTTTAGCAGTGTATTGATAAAATGTGTATAATATTATATTACCAATGACCCCGCCCCCACACACATTTCCCTCTTTTCTTATCAAACATATACATGTATAGCAAAGAACCAGTTAGAGGAATAGCTCATATTTTTAACAGATATTTGGTCAACATATCAAATGATAACCTTGTGCTCATTGTTAGTGATCTTCGCTAAGATTGGACATTACAGCCGGCATAAGAACATAATTAATGTGTTTAACACTGGTCGTAATGGTATATTTTAAATATAAGCTAAGATCGATTTGTGAAACGAGCCCCAGAATTATCAGTTTTCATTCATAAAAAGCTTAAGTGCTGTTACTATTTTGATATCGCATTCATAACCCAGAGAGAAGTACCGGTATTCAAGATTTTAAAGAAAGTTGATTCCACGATCTCAGAAGGTATATATTCAAGGTTAGGATGTGAGACCAATTTTTCTCACTTTGTCAGCCCCTTTCATAACTTATTGATCTAAATTTGTCATTAGTCAGTCTTTATAAGTACCGGTGGAGCTAAGGAGTCCAGGTACTAAATTCTAACAAGCATGTCTGTGTAACACATCTTTACAAAAATGGCACATGTATCCAACAACTTCTTTCGTTTCTTTGCTTCTTTGTCTCTCAATAAGTATGAGCAGAAGTCTATACTTGATAGACTTCTGGTATGAGTTAAACCCCAATCAAACGAACAAAAAAACTCAATAAATGGATGCCATAAAAAAAATCATGATGACAAGGAGACGAAGGCCTATATATCTTCATATGCCTGTGGGACAATATAAAGAAGACTAGATGAATCCATATTATCTACATACGACATCGATAAAGTTATTCTCTGACACTTATTAGTCAACGATTTTATACTGTGCTACACATTAATAATTAGCATTTCTAATAATACTCTTTGTTTTTCTTTCACTTTGTTCCCATCACGTGAACTTTATGCATCCATTTATTTGTTTCTTTAGGTTTGTTTACCCCTTAAATATATATATACGATTAACCTATTTGTAATTATATTACAATATAAATATGTTGGGTTTTTTGTGAGGGGGTCCAAGGAAGATTGTTTTGGTACTTATTGCTCCTCTCCAGAAAAGTAATATCCTTATCGTCGTTTATGAGCGGACTACTTCTCCGCAGAGGTTATCAACAAAGAACCCGGATAACCCGTTGCTTGATGGGAGTTTGGATCTGCTTATTGGTCTGCTTAGTGACGATTACAGCCTGCTCATAACATTTAGCCGGAATTTAATATATTTGGAACTTTGATTAAAACGAGTAAGTATACCTTCATAGTTTCTTTTATTTGAACAGTGTTTTATATATTTATTTATTTTAGCCGATGTAAATTACGCTTTACCTGAATGTATCAACGAATGAGCAAAAACAACAACAACACTGTGTTGTTTAATCTGTTTTTCGGACACCTGGAAATGTCAAACTGGCGATATCATTATCCTGTTGTCAACATGAACAGATTTTAGGATTCCATATGCTAAAACGTTATAAGAGGAGGGCGTTATGACTTAGTTTTTAGATAGTCATTTTTCCAATTGTAAAAGTTTGGCACTTTTAAATAACGCCTCACGTTCGGAATCCCATGTTCTTTTTACCGTTTATATGTCAGGTATCAACATTATAGGTACAAGCTGTCAGTTCTCAAAAGGTAGTTATAGATTGTTTTTAATCCCATTGTAAAATGAATCTTTCTAGGCAGTTACTGGCCTCAAAATCATCTCGACAGGTGCTTGGCAGTGTCTCAGTTTTACTGATATAGCAGATGTTAGATTGCAGACTCCCTGTTTCCTGGAGCCCTCAGGCTAAGGGAAATTTGTTTGAAGAGAAGCAAAACTCCCTTTTCTTAGCACTGGAGAAATATTAACTTTCCAACATTGTGGAAACGCTTAACATGATCTTGGTTCTGCTACTGTCAATTATTGTTGGATTACACTGCCATCATGCAAGTGAAATGGGATGGAACACCACCATGTGAGTGAAATAACCTTGATTTTGACAATAAACCCCAATTAAACAAAAACACATATGTGAAAACTGAGATACACTTGAGGTCTTGTTGGGCCCTCCTGGGTTCAAAATGAAAAAAAAGATACCCATTTTATCCTTTTTATTTAACGATATTCATTCAAAGTTAATAAGGCCATTAACATGAAGGTGTTGCAGATTCATGGGATTTTCACATCAGCTTAGGTTCCTGAGTTCCCACTAGGTTTCTTTTTGTTCTGTTGATTTGTAGCTCCAGTAATATTTTTACATCCTAATCTCACACCGTATTCAGTACATCCATTATTCCCCTTGGAACTTTCTTTTTTCTCTAGTGTAATAGTAATAACATTCTGATAAATAAATCTAAAAAAATTGCACAGCATATTTTCTTCCATCAATAATAATTCAACAAATTTCCAATGTCAGCAAGTTTGAGAATTTAAAAAAAACAAATCAGATTTGTGCAGTGTTGTGAGCTTTGGAACCATACCATTACACAGGAACCAGAGGGTGCTAGTTTATGACAATGTGCTATTATACCATCTGTTGCCAAATTTGGAAGTACAATTCTGTTTTTCTTTTGAAAAACTTAATGTTTATGTCATTTTACTTGGCAAGAAGTTTCTCGTCTCACTGCTATGTGTCTTCATAATGTAAAAATAATTATTGAATTCAAAGCTACCCATCTACCTGAGTCTGTTCCTTGTTCATCAGTTATTGTTCTAAAATATCCTGAATGGCATCAACAAAAACACAGGTTTGTGGGACTCTATAAGAAATGTGTCCTTTACAATAAATTGTTTCTTTTATCTTTAGTCCAGAGCTGCTGATGGTAGTTGTATTGAAATTCTCGGACACAAGTAACATTATAGGGCTCAAAATAATATTTGTTACTCCAGGGGCCATTGGCTCCTATAAAGTGGAAGATTTCTAGGGGCCAAAATAATATTTTAGGAGTCAATTTTTTTTTTTAATCTGGTATATAAAAATATATTATAAACCTGGTTTTATACTTCTTCCTACTAACTTCTTTCATTGATTGATTCAGGAAAAATAGCAAATAGCGAAGTAACATTTCTTTCAATTATCAGCATAATATGTATACTAGATTGAATTCTGCCACTATAAGATAATTTAAAGAGATCATAAGTAGTTTTATCGTTCACTCGCAATTCGCATATTGCTACTGCATACGTTTTGCCCCCTCACCAAAATCAACTTTCAGTCGCAAAATGGGACCTGGAGCCCGATTATTTCTAGACTTGAGTGATATTCCTCCTATCATACAGGCCTGAGTTGCATAATCTTTTTCTCACAATAGCCCTGTGTTTTGAATGTATTTTGTACATTTTTGGTTTTAAAATCCTTAATTATCAAATCCAATATGTTTTTCACATGTACCTGAGGACATCACAGAACAACAGTAATGGCACTGGAAATGGTCTTTTGCAAAAAATTACAAAACTTTATGACAACATTGTGAGGTACCCCTAATGATGACATCCAAAATCCTGTGTGGTCTCAGTCTGTTTATTATGTACAATAGAAACTGTTAATTTCACTAATGAAAATAAGCAGTCTGAGCCCATGGACCCCACAGAAGCTTATTTAATAAAAGTGGGGTCCCAGTCACATTATTGTGGATTGAAAACCCTGTCCACAGTCATTGAAGTACTACAAGTATTTGTACATGTTAGCCTCAAAGTTATGAAAAATCTGAAATCTGCGTGATGCTAAAAGGTTATTAAATGGTGCAAAATATTGTAATGTATATAGGGTGTTTTTGGCCTGTATTTTATGAATCTATGATAGTATCGGTACTTGCCAACCATTTTCCTCTGTGTTTTCAAACACACATCAAATCCCATTTAAAATACATGTAGCAACATGGATTGGTTGTATAACATGCTTGTGATGAACTGTGCTACCGCATGCTGGGCAGTTTAAGGTTTTTTGGGGGGTATTAATTTGTTGATAAAGTAGATAGGAATATTGAATTAATTATCGTTTTGATTTGTGAGAACATAGTAGTGTGAGAACATCATATAAAACAGACACTGTTTTACATGCCATCAGTTTGTCTGATTTGGAGGTTTTTCATCAGATTTTTTGCTAACAAACTTAAATTTAGAAAACTAGAAAGACTTAAGTATGGATAACAACTTCTTAATTTATTGGATACTATGTTACTATCTCATTTCAGAGATTGTTATCAAGTACCGAAAGTCTTAAGACTTAAGAAAGACTTAAGTATCCATACTTAAGTCTTTCTAGTTTTCTATGTACTCCCGACTTCTAAATGCCACTCAAAGAAACTTAAATTTAATTGAAAAGTAAGTTAAATGGCAGTTGCCATTGACATAACCTTGGAATGTATTACATGTATGTTATAAAGTACATGTATGTGGTTTGATGTTACAGCGTTGGTCTACAGCTTGATCAGTCTCAGGTATATTACATTATATAGATTTAAACATGCAGTTTATTCAACAGTCTTTCATGTTATTAATCTTATTTATAAATACAAAATTTCATAAAATCTAGAGTAACTCAAAGGGACATTATGTTAGTTTTATCTGATGTACATGTAGCTGCATATGACAGCAGCAGCAGCTGCAATTTTGTAAAAAAAAAAAAGTTTTGAAAGCTGTGATCCTCTGCATTCTAGCTTGCATGTTTATTAAGTATGTACTTCATACTAATCAACATGATTTTGTTTTTGCTGCTAAAGTAGCTTCCCTACATCCCTACCCCACGCACTGATGCAGTCATGCACTGACTCATCTTCAATAGGCCCCGTGAGAGAGCGGGTGGGCCATGGCCCTGCAGAATACTCCTTCGGCTTCCCCGCCGATCGTAAGAGGCGAGAAAAGAGGTTGCTTTCTGTTGCCCTGGTGTTCGCAGAGCTAAAGGGTAATGGGAAGCAGATTTGTTTGTGATGTTCTGTATTTGTGTCAGTCGTCATATATGTGAAATACCCTTGAGTACGACGTTAAACACCAATTAAACAAACAACTTCAATAGTGAACACAACCACTTCTATAGCAATTGGGGACAAAAAAGGAGAAATTTCAAAAGAAAGTTTTGAAAGCTGTGACCATCTGCATTCTAGCTTGCATGATTATTAATTATGTACATGTACCTTAAATACTAATCATCAACATGATTTTGTTTTAGCTTCCCTACAACCTCACCCCATGCACTGATGCACTGTCTCCACTTCAACAGTGAAGTAAGAGTGAACACACCCACTTCTATAGCAGTTGGAGACAAAAAATGAGAAATTGCAATCCAATCATATGGATGCCTGTAATGTATTCAAAGGAAATATAGACAGATAGCAGTATTGTATAAAGAATATGAATACTAGTTTGATTAGATTGATGGGCACTGCCATGTCCAAAAAACCAAAGCTGTCCTTTTTGCCCTGGCTACAATTCTGTAGTTATCATTACGTAACACACTTATTTCTAAGTAGAAATACCAGAAATCTGTCTAGACAATTTAATTATTTCTTTGAAATTTATAATTTTTCTATTTTCTATGATTATTATTTCTTAAAAATTCATTAAAGCTGATTTATTTGGAGAGTTTTATGTCATATTAAGAAGAAAAAAAAAAAAATGCAAGGGAGATAATTAAGTCTCATTAGTCTCCTGTATTCATTATATTGAGGCCATTACAGGGGCTTAGCCAGAAATCGAAAGTATGGTGTCCAAAATGGTCATTTTGATTCACTTTTCAAATAACTGGGTGTCCATTTTTGACCGTTTCCCTATCTCCTGCATGTTAGTTTCTTAAAACAGGGTGTCCAAATAAGGCAATTGTTCACTTCAGGGCGTCCACTTGGACGGATGGACGGTTGTCTGCCTTAGCTCTTGGGCCATTAGTAGCTAATGTATTTAAGTACATGTATACTGCAAGACGTTTTGGGAGAGATTTGCAAATTGTCTTGACACTTTGAGACTAATCCAAGTGTGATATTAATTACAACAAGGGTGTGTTCTTTCTATTTTTGTTATTTAGAAAGTTTTCTTTTCCCCTCTTGAAAATCATCTACTTGAAACAAATCATGTTCATTATGGGTGGTACATGTAATTGGTTTTTTAAAAATCATTTCTGTTCTCTTTATTTTCATGAGTTGTCTATTTATGAATTACTGATCACTACATCAATATTTGTTTATTTTTTGTTTACCTACATGTTGCTATGCTACACTACCAATACGATAATATAATGAAGGTAAACATGAGCTTTTATAATGATAAACTTGCTATATATTGTATCCTAGATTAGAGGTTTCATATACACTACATACAGAAGCAAAAACTGATACAATAGGAATAGCCTTATTTAAAATTGTGTATGGGTACCTGTTTTCTCCCTTTACCATACGGTATTTACAATGGGAAAAGCTCTGGATGTGGATTGTCAACTGGGGTCGAACACTTTGCTAATTAGTTCTCTCAATTGTCTGTCAATTAGGATGAATAAGCATGCAATGTTGCAGGCCTGTTTAATGTTCAGTAATCTTTTACAGCAGAACCTAAGAAACAGTCCTCTAAAATTTTGCGAGATAACCAAAGTGGAAACAGTAAGTTTGAAACATCCACATTTGTCGCTGCTCAGATGATTTTTTAAATACATAAATGTGCTTTTATCAAAAATAAAAAAAAAAATACTTTAATTATAGTCAGGGCTTCATAGACTTCAAAATGTTTTCATCTTCTTTGCCATATTGAGTATTTTTTGTTCTAATTTCAGTTTTTTAGGTTTTAATTGCCAAAGTGTTGCCGGGTCCATATTGAGTTTTCATATATTTTTATGACCCTGAAGTAAAATATGTTAAGGCATTCGCAAGATGAAATTGCGCTATAATTGTACTATGTTTCTTCATTAGGCCCAAGTATCTTGAGAAATCTCATGAAATGATATCGTATCTTGGTACACTGATTGTCACCTGAGTTTAATCCCTAAGGATACTTTTCAGTTTCCTACTCTTTTAAAAGGGATGACGCCCCATCTTGCTGCCTTATTTATCCATGTAGTGAACTGTTACAGTGATATGTATTCTAACAGTTTTGCATTGTGGGTGAAAAGAAAGAGAAACAAACACAAATTAAACTCTCTCTTGCTTATTTACATGTGCTAAGAGCGAAAATGTTGTAGTGTTTGAAATGAAAATGGAATTTCTGGATATTGAAAGCTGGTTTACATGAAATACGGACAACCAAGTATCTGAAATGACTGTTAGCACCGACGGATAATTGCTATTAGGCACCAATGGACCTGATTTTGAGGCTGGGAGAGTCTAGAAGGATTTATTTTATGCCACCATTAGAGTGAAATAGCCTTAGCAAACAGACTGATTTATAAAATATACACCCCATTGTAATAATGCCAGAGTATAGCTGGTACTGATAGGGAAGTGTAAGTAGACTATGAAGATAATGTTATTAATAAAGATTAATGACTCTATCCATGTGTTATTACATGTATAATCACCTAGGCCCTATTTAAGTATGCTATATTAACTCTGTCTAATGAAGATGACTCTATTATATGTGCTGTACATGTATAACCAAAAAATAGGGAAATAGTACTCATTACTGGTGTTACATACTACAGACCAATTTCCCTTGTATTGTAAGTCATTGTTGGATTTATTTCTTCATGTCTTACTACTTGAGTTCATATTTCTGTCATAAAAATGAACACACCCATGATAACTGTAATGGCAGTCATGACAGAAGCAAGCTGATACAGTACTATTTAGTATGACTTGATAATATTCTCCAAATATGGCTAAAAAGACAGAGTTGTTACTGTTGTTCTCCAGTGATGTGAATCCAGGTACTGCCCTAATGTGTAGGTGGTGTATAATTGGCCGGGTTGTGCTATCAGAAGTGCCGTGAATTGATGAGAGAGTTTACCCGTATGTAGCAGACATATTGATCTTGACAGGAGACTGACCATTGAGTCCAATAGCCATGTCCATACACTCTAAATTACTATCATAAGTAGGTTGTTTTTATGGTAGATTTTTCCATCGACTCACCTTGCTGATCAGAGGAGTAGCTGAATAGTCAGGCAATGGACCTATCTGTACACTTGTCATAATACAAGAACATACTAGCAGTATCGAGAGCATAGGTAAGAACATGTATTGCAGTCAATTTAATTATGGTATCAAGGATAGTGGCTGTAGTCAGTGAAGGATATGTAGTTTTTGTTTATTTAATAATACAATTTCTGGACTCTTCTGGTGTTTATTTAATTTTGTTACATGTACATGTATCTTTAGAAGTCCATTAACCATTATAAGTAACTCCGTAATCAGCATTTTTCATTGCATTTTCATCCCTATAAGGTGACATAGATTGTAAAGTGTTTGCGGTACCTTTGCAGAAAGCCTGCCATGCGCCAGTTGAATTTTCCCTGTGTTTCATTTTTCATACAAACACTTCAAACATACGGTACTCACGAAATTAGTAAAATTATGATAGAAGTCTAGGTTTACATCATACCTATTCTGACAGCTCACTGGCTATTTTGCTACAGTTTAGACAATATTTTAATAAATTGATCAGTTATCACTGATCACCACCCTTATTTCCATCATTGAGATGACATTATTTATAAGTACAATTTATGTCAACCAATCTAATTAAAATGAAATCTCAAAAACGCTTCCGTGTTTTGTTTGTGGCTAAATTGAGATCTAATGCAATCACCCCACCTACAATGTCGATTGGCTTCTTAAAGTGACCAATCACAGAGCTGTTACTCAATTCTTGTTTGGTGCGCCTCCTGAACTGATTATGCTACGATTTACCGTTCACGGGTTCGAGTCCGCCTTTCGACCATCAGGTATATGAGCGAGTCACATATTGTGGCTCCGCCACTCACGGGGCTGGTTTTTACGAGATTTCCTCTCGGTTTTCCACTGTTTTAAGGCGATGTGAAGTGGACAATGTCATCACATAAGTGAAATACCTTTGAGTATGATGTTAACCCTCTAGCATCCAGTATGACAAATTTGTCATACTGTTTATGAGGTCCCCTAAGGAAGATAAATCCTTTGGGTTGTTGTTTTTACTATTGCCCAGAGTTATCCAGTATTTTCGAATTTTAATGCAATATAAAAATTGTTTCACATTGCTGGATGCCTTTGTAATGTATTTCCAAATTATTAAATTATTTTACCAATGGAAACTTGTTCCGGGCACTAGAGGGTTAATTTATGCGGTATACCTCATTTTTGTATCACGACCAAATAATAAACAGTTATTATTTATTGCCAAACAAAGGGGGCCATAACTGGTAGGTAATGTATCTAGCCTTCAAGCGTTTTGAAAATCTGCCTGACAATATTACAGGGAAATTTTGGTGTTTTCTGTAGGACCTGTTATCAGACCTTGTTCAAATTATATGTGTTCAATTGCCTGAGGGTTTGGGAATTATTTCGTTGTAAATATTGTCTAATACATTAACCTAGGGAGCAGGGCCCTGATGGCAACTGAACAAGCCTCGTTGGAGGAAGCGAGAGTGTTGGAATTCCTGTAGATTTTTTTATTTGTGATTTAAGAATTCCTGGAATATGTGTGGCGGATGACAGGATTTAGCATGGAGTTGTTGGTGGGTATCCATAGGCTTGAAGAATACCTCTCGAAATCTGCCAGAGGATCAATTTTATCCAAACAGAGGTTGCTCAGACAATATCAAAGGTCTTGTGCTCTCATTCTGCCATATAAATTGGAAGCTGGTTCATTTGGTCATTAAACTCGAAATCATTACAATTCAATAAACTGAACTCCAACAGTTTCAAAATCTCAGTGGTAGGAGGAGAAGCGGTCTGATAACTGATCAACAGCACGAAGTCCTGCCTAAATATCGATATCTATGTACACAGACTCTACGTCAAGCTTCGCTTATATGATGTCTTTATCAACCTGAATTTAATTTCTTATGATTAATTAATAAAGCCAGAATGCTTGCTGGCAATTGGTTTGAGTTGGTAATCAATAAGTTTCGACGTGTGGTAACATTCAGAGACATAATCTGATATAAAAGGTCTACCTGGAGACATTTATTACTTTTTACGTAGCTTTACAAATATTGCCACACGTGACATAAACCGCCAAATTGACCGCTGCAAATGTGCTTCTGACAAAAAGATATTGTTTATACTGAAGTGCGGTATATTTTTGAGTGGCGTGTCTCAATTGATTAAATTAATAAATAAGCATGTAATGATAAAGACAAACAAAATGTTATTTCTCGGGTCTGTAAAAAAATAACAATAACTTACTTATGAATATAAATACAAGGGAGATAACTCTCTTATCCATCGTTTTTATATGACTGGGCATGTAGGATAAAAACTTCCTTATGAATCAGTATTTGACAACACGTATTGTCCATATGCAGATTTAAACTTACTTATAAATCTGTATACGAGCGTGAGAAGTATGGCCCATAAGATGAAACCCACGTGGAAATCATGGTCAAATCTGAAGAGCTCTAATCCCAGAAATAAGAATATAACAATCTCGGTGGCTGTACTGTAAAAAAGACAAAAAGACCACATTCATGACCAACATTTGAAAATACTAAAGGTCTGGAGTCTGAAGCTTGTACAGCACTAAAACTGCTATCACAACATTCCATGTATTCGAACAAAGTCTTTGGAGCAACACATTCCGATTCTCTCGGGATCATCAGTGGCCATAAAGCCACTTATTCCTTATAGATAAGAAAAACATATACAATTTTCGATTACAGTTTTTGTGATGTTAAGTGCAGATAGTATGTGATATTTTCCGAACAAAGAAAAACCTTCAGCTTTGCCATGAAAACAAAATTTTGTGAAAAGTTAACTAACAAGATAATAATTTAGTGTTTTTCTGGCACCAAAATCTGAGAAACATGAGAGACTGGTTTTGAACCTTACCTGAGAACTTTAGTGAAGTACTTGATAGTTGTCCTGGATTTCTTTGAGAGGTTGTTGAAGGTGTACTGCATTTGTACCAAACCACACGCTATCATACTGAAAACAAATGTATTAAAAGTGTAATATTAAAGAAATATTAAAAAAAAAGATTAATTTAAGAAAATAAGCTTAATAAATCATGAGAATATCATTTAATTTTGCTATGGTGCGAAATAAATTATATATTTTATTAAAAAGGATATCCATGGATTTAGCATTAACAACACCAGCATTACTTTTCCCTGCAATTTCATTATTGTTATTAGCTTATACAAGTAGATTTTTAGCAACTGCTCAATTAATTAGAGGTTTAAGTGCCAATGCAAGAGAAGGAAAAGTTCCTAAAGCCTCAATCCAAATTAAAAACTTAAAAAAAAGAGTAGATTTAATTAAACTTATGCAGTTATTAGGTGTTCTTTCATT
This sequence comes from Mopalia muscosa, assembly GCA_031763545.1. Classification (NCBI taxonomy): domain Eukaryota; kingdom Metazoa; phylum Mollusca; class Polyplacophora; order Chitonida; family Mopaliidae; genus Mopalia; species Mopalia muscosa. The sequence goes on from JARFOD010075202.1 coordinate 20,575, forward strand.
ATTATTTTGTACTTTTTCAATGTTTTTACTTTTCGTTGAATATAAATATTTTGGGAATATTATTTTCGGAATTAGTTTAGTTTTAATGTGTGCATCTTTAATAACTGCATTAATAGAAATTTCTATCTCCACAAATGCAATTGAATTTGAATTAGAGGGAATTAAAAAATATTCTAAAGAATATAAAAGAAGCAATACTAAAAAGAATAAATTAGATAAAATAGAAGAAAAAGAGGATTCTCTAGATTGAAATTAAAAGAATTTACAAATGAAACTATGTATGAAATTATTGAATATTTTGAAGATGAATTAAAATTAAATAGGCAAGTTTGTTTTGAAGTGTTAAATCCTGATATTTGTATAAATGAATATGCAGGATTTAAGATATCACTTGATAAAGAATATATATATAGATAG
>JARFOD010075213.1:0-20990 GCA_031763545.1 Mopalia muscosa
CCCCCCCCCCCCCCCCCGTTAGGTGAACAGGAATAGTTGTCTGCTGGCTTTTAATCCATTGTTAAGGCGCGGGTTATCTCTTAAACAGTCACGTCATCTCTCAATTTCAAGCAACATTGCGTCAGACGCAAGAAGGTCATTCCAGAAAGCAAACAAAAAGAAATATGCAGAATATATTAACAGTCTGGAGCATGACATAAGTAACGAAATGTATTTAAAAAATCCGTTCTTAGACATATGCAGTGGTGGCATTTCATTTAAAAATAGCATTAAAAAAAAACATATTATTTCACTCTTTTTAAATATTTTCTGATATTAAAGGCCATCATCTAATGCTCATTACTATTGTTCTTTTTTCGTTGTTGTTATGTCGAATCATTATTTGTTTAGGAATTTATTGTAACCTAACTGTGATATCTATGTTTGTGCTGTTGGAGCCTCTTAATGGTACTTGCTACCGTAGGTTATCCTTCGAAATAAAATATATAAAAAAAAAAAAATTAAAAAAAAAAAAAAAAATTCCTAATTTAATAGTAATTTTTTTTAAACCAAAACGTCCATACTCCCTGTACGCCGTCATGAATTTCCGTCAGCCACGGGGCGAGCATGAGCAATGATATATGTTATATAATATGACGTCTAAATAATATTTTTTTGTGGGTTTCTATGAGATTTTCAAACATGACAATGTCGGAACAGCATGACGTCAATTTAAACCAAATTCAGACCGGATAAAGCCCAATTCACACCAGACGCGACGCGACTGTCTCTCTGCACGAAAATAATGTAGAACACTACTTTTTAAATAATAAAGTTCAAACTAGAGGAAGAGGAGACTGTCGCGCTGCAGTCGCATGTTCTCTAACATATAACATTGTGACGCTATTTGTTTGCATTGTGACGTCATTGCCTGAGCGAGTTTACCAACTCGAAAACATAGGAATGAACGTGTCGTGCAGCGCCCTGTGTGAACAAGACCCAAGCAACGCGATGAGAATTGGCCTCAATAGGCGACGTTTCTTTGCTGTCTTGCTGCACGAAACCAATGTAGGACACTACATTTTATGTTGTACAAGTCTTACTATAGATATTAGACTTTCCACTGACAAGCTTAACATAATAGAGTAAGGTGACTACTCCAAAGAAAGATGAATTTTTCATCTTTCTTTGGAGTAGTCACCTTACTCTATTATCTTACTATAGGTGCTACTGTCTTACGACAGACGTGCTGCAGTCGCCAGCGCCTATGTGTCACATTATGACGTTATTTTGCATTGCGACATCAAGACGTCATGTCTTAGAGCAACGATCTCATTAACAGAAGAACGTAAGAACTTTCCAGCCTCAGTTAACTCCTGATTAATGACGTCCTGTGTTATGGTGTCACGTCATAATTCCATTGTTAATCCCATTCTGCTACCGCAGCTGTTATCTCACCAAATGACTGGTTTTATAATTCGGTCATGGAACATTGATTCGAGTAGAAGAATAAGAAATTACAGGGTATTTATGTATTATAATTATACAATTACGACACGTGTGCCATGCATTTTGAAAATCAATTCAAATTGTTTTAATTGTAAATACAAAGCTGATAAATTACACAACGATCGTAAACTATATCCAAACTCACATTTTATATCTTGAACGTCGAAGCTTTATTCGGAACAGAATTAATTGGGCCTATTCCTGCATGTGAGGATTACTAATCATACGGCCAAGCTCGGCACGTGACCGTATGGCCCGTTGTCAGGGACGCCGCGACAACAATGGCAGCACGCCGCCGTCTACGAGCTGTTCACACAGCACGGAGAGGAGCGGACGTGAGCTAGTTGAACATGGCTCCCACCTCAGCTACCTTATCAACAACTCTGACACCGTTAAGTGCCTCCAAATACAAGTCTCAAAACACAAATGAAAGCTCATCGGAAAAGCAGTCCAATGTTAGACGGCCGTCTTTTAACACGGGGAAATCCTTCTTCGATCGATCAACTAGGAACCCTATGCACGTAAGAAACTTTTCAATTCCCATTTAAATAACTGTATTAGGGCTTACTTATACTTATCAATGCTCAGTCATGGTTTGTAGATTTCGAAATATATAATGGCATGAGATAACAGCTCGTTATGGACCCACGCGGAGATATTTGTATACATAGGCCTTTTTTTTATATATATATCTAAGGACATGTAGGACTTATATATGTATGTATGAACAAAGTAAACACATGTGTGTTAACATATAAATAGCATTACCGTTAACGTCGTTTATAGGCCTAGATCAAAACCGTAAGAAGTTATGCCGTTTAATTAAAATCAATAATTCAAAACGCGATCAAATTATTTAAGGTTTTCGAATGGAAATCTAGGAAATAATTTTTTTTTAAATATGCACACCACAGACAACCGACGGGTCCTGGGGAAACGACTATGTGCATGCAGACAAAGTCGTCACCTACAGCGATTAAAACCAATCAAACAACTAATATTAAAATCGAGTTTACTACTAAAGATAACGAATACAATTTAGCTTCTCAATTCATTTAGTAGACCAATTAGTAGTATTAATAATAATTACAATATGTTTTAGGATCGGAAGCGTTTAAATGAGAGTTATGAGACACCTGTGTCCGGAAGAGAGGGCTGGTGGAGACAAGACATCAAGGTGAGAAATTAAATTAATTGTTTAATAAAACTCAATTCAGAAATCCTATATATATATTTCCTTATGCGTTTTGTCTACCTTGTGGGCCATCAAATATATCCTGAAGGAAAGTTGCTTTTCTGTTATTTGATACCAATTTAATCACAGTATACTTACTATATTCTTTTTCACAAGATTCTTTTATCGGAAATACGTAATTCGGATTTATCAAAAGAACGTATACAGGAATATATATCTACAGTTGCTGGGATCTAAAACAGGCGACACTTTGACAAAATGCAATAATTCTTCAACAGTTAATATTAGCAAAAATTTACCTCCACACAGGAATGCGTGAATACTTTGTTCTATTCTGAAGGAAAAAATGGTTTTAAAAGGTACTATTAATTAAACAAATAATTAAATTTTCAGGAGACACCACTACCGGGAAGTTATGCCACTGACAACTTTATAGAAGAGATTTTAAAGAAGCCAAACACATACCGTTTTAAATCAGATGGGAGGAAAAGAGACCCAGACCCCTTCAATCCAAAAGGAAAGATGTTAATGCCAGGGGCATATCAACATCATGATTTTCTAGAGAAGTACGTCAATTATTTTAACTCCAGGATTCAACACAAAACTCCAAATGGCATAGGTTTTCCCATAATTGGTACGAATGATACCTGTATATAGGCCGACAGTTTTCTCCTTAGTTACCTGAAATAAATGCTAGTATGGATTTAAAGACAAAAACCACCAATAATAATAAATTAAAACTCGGTTTGAGATAGATTTCGTTGATCACCAACCGTTCAATTCTTAAAACCATATATTTACAAATAGGCAAGTTTGTAAATGTCTATTAAGTATAAAGCTGATTGAATTATTTTGACAGTATGAAAAACACCAAAGTTACCTATGGATTCAAAGCTGTTGCTAGGGGAGCCAGAGATTTTATGAACCTCGGCAGGAAAGATAAGGTGAGAAGTTATTCACGTGTTTAACTATATATATCTATTCTAGTTTTATTCTATTAATTTGTTTATTTACGAAGTTATTAACTAAAATTTCATAAAATAGTTAAAAATAAATTGGTAAAATTTAGTTAGTAAACAATCATAAATATTTCTAAAAGCAATCACACTGGCACAGGGATGTAGATCAATTAAAATCGAAGAATCATCTTATGTTCTAGATAACTCCCAGATACATGTTTATAAGTAAACCTTAATCTCGAGTTGTGTTATGGGTAACCTACAGACATCTTGAGTGAAGGTTATAACCATTAATATGGTATATAAAATATTTGTTAAAAATATAGCTAACAAGATATTCGGCGTGGGTTATGACTAAACCAGCCTACAAATAAGTGTATCAAGCAAAGCTATAGTGTAATCTAAATAACAGAACCAATATGCTAAGTCGAATACATATATTATAATGATAAACAACTCAAAAATATATTTATTCTGAAATTATGCATGTTTTTTATGTTTTTTATTTTACAGGATGTTAACGTGTGCCCCACGTCATATGGTGTAGAAAAACACCTTTCAATGTCCACAGATAAACTTCCATCAAGGTAGCTTAGCATTCATATACTCTTTTGATTAACAGCTCCAGTTTAATTTTTTTGTTGTATGTTATATAACAAATATCTAGTCACTTACTCATTTTCTGCGATTTCGATAAAAAAAAGTGTTAGAAATGTTGATTAAAAATGTATCGGTTTCTCAAACTTTTAATTTAAAAATTTTAGCAGACCAATCGTCAAATTCATTATATTTAATGTTAAGAAACAAAATTTTATATAGGTTTTTCACTATTTTTAATGTAAAAAAACAAAATTTTATATATATACAATGCGTGTGTCTTACGTTTCAGTCACTGGTATTTTCGGTCTCAAGCCAATAGATTCCCAACCATATATTTTCAACCGGTAAGACTTACGTACATTTTTCTTTTTACTGCCATCAGAATATGACGGGAAATAGATAGATAACTATTAAAGTTACAATAATTTGTTATGCCTCATGCAAATGAAAGAATTGGCAAAACTCATGTTTGGGATATCGTCAATGAAGGCGCTTTATGCTTCAAGAGATTTGTCCATTGTGTGTTGCCGTTCAATTAAACAGATTATTATATATAGCTAATTGTATTTGCTGGTGTATTATAATACGTCAGTAAAATATACGACGTGCAACACAGTCGGCTGGTAGTTTTATATCTAAGGAATTCCTCCTGGTGGTCACAGCTCGTCTAGTATGTCTACAAAATTAATGTACCGAAAGACTGCAGTAACAAGACGGCGTTGGAAAAAACGGACAATGTCCAGCTCTACCTGAACATTGCCACCAACCACCTCGATGGCATCGCAGAAGGGCCGGGATGGCTGCTCTTTCAACTCGTTGTTTTGCTGCAACGGAACCATAAATACAAACTCGTTTTAGTTATAACTAGTTAAATCCTTAGCTGCCTATATATCGATTTATAGTAGAACCGGTTTCTCTTTGTGGAGACTCGTTATTCAAGTTGATTATTTGTGATGATTTTATATTGGTTGTTGATCACAACCACCTTTGTGTTGGTCATTGTATATTGATTCTTTTGTCGATATAATAATATAGTTAAGGTTCATTAGCTATTTATGCTCCAGTAGTTACGAGAGCTGGAAATCTCTATATAATACCTGTAAACTGTTTGCTACATGCATATAGTACTTGAGTATATATGTAATTTCTACATTAACGTGTCCAAGTTATATCAGGTATCTTGGTTTTAACAATCCGTAACTCCTTATCGCAACTGGTCATCTCTCTTCTGTTATTTTGTGCTCATATCTGGCTGCAACATGAACATGAAATTACTTTACTTTAACTCAACGCTTCGGTTTATTCAACAAGTACAGTTAATATTATGGTCTGTTCAATAAACGGAAATGAGTTCATAATCTTCTTTCGGAGTTGTTGCGATATTTTATTGCCCATATTACAGTTTTCAGAATATAGCGCAGCACATATATTTGTGTGCGTGAAAATAGAACATTGTATATTTTTAATAAATAAAGAGATATAATGTGCTTGCCTCCACCGGGATTCGAACCTGTGATCTTTGGGTGGTAGACCAAACCCTCTACCGACTGTAAATCAATATTGTACATACAGTTAAAGCTGGATACCAATTAGAGGTAAAGTTGTTATACATTCACGTTTCTGGTTTACAAATCCAATGTTTTTTTTAAATCCCAACTCTATCATCGTGGCTGATTACAGAAAGACGGTCCAGGCCCGGGTAATTACGAATCCCCTCAGAACTGTGTAGTGTCGTTACCCATAGATAGCGAGGGGACCTCCAGCTTCAAGTCAAGAACACCCAGGTTCAAAACATCACACACAGTAAGATTAACATATCTTTGGTCGCATATAATCAGTGTTTTCCTATGCATAATGAAGTGGTGAATGACAAAGAAAAGAATGAACTAGTCGGCAAGTGAGCGAGTGTTAGATACCTGTAATATAGACCTCACACCTGTGCCTTTTGGTTAACATAATTACATGGTGGCATCAAGGTAGGAGTTGATAATGGAATTATTTTCTTCGTGTATTAAAGAAGTAAAAACTAAAAATTATGATGTAAGTTTTTAATTATATACATATATATATATATATCGTCATAAACGTTTATTTTGTGCTCTTTCCATTTCAGGCAATATTAGTCACGGTATGTCTATGCAGTCATATAGAGAAAGTAGATTATAGATCGTTTTTATTAGGAAAACTGTAGTTGTAGGATGTAGACAAATAGGGGTGTTTTCTGAAACATGTGTATCATATCAATTTTATATTTGCTCATTTTGATATTTAGGGTTATTGTTGTCATCTAAATGGCCAATAAGGAGAGAGCTACCTACCCGGATTATCCCAGATGAACAAATCGAAATATAGACTCTCTGGGCTCTGGCAATCAGGGTCCCCAAACATTATATATATATATTTCGCAATGGCACAGGGATCTCGTTTTATTAAATCAATGAATCCTCTCTTGTTCTAGATAAACTCCCAGACACACGTTTCTTAACATATCTTGATCTCGAGTTGTTTTTGGTATTTCATAGAATAGAATTTGACCAGTGAATATGTCCGTTGAGGAGAAAGAGAGTTACACGTTGAAAGTTTAGCATTAACCATTACATCATTTAAATTTGATTTCTCTTTTATGTTATAATAGGTTTTTGTGAAAAAGGAGTAGACATTTTACGTACAATATAAATTGGAATTAAAAATAGTTGCTGCAAAAAAATTGTGTTTCTGAAAACAATATAGCGTAAACCAGTTACCAATTTAGTTTCTGATTCTATTTTAATAAGTTTGTATATAGAGCTTCTTTTTAAATCCAACAGTGATTTTTGTAAGCTTGAAATTAGATTTTTCATTAGTGTTGTGACTGATGTTAAATAATGGTGGTTAAAGTTAGAAACAATAGAAACATATTGATAAACATTGTAAAGTTTAAGAAAGCCACATCCAAATGAGCTTTGTTGTCCTGTGGTTGTCACTCGTACACTTATGGTCGGTACATCGATTGACCGATAGCTTGATTGGTCATGTCATACTGTAGCTCTGTTCAATGGTATATGGATTCGAGACATTGGCTAGTATTGTTCGCTCATTCTGTTTGCTTTATAGTGGAGATATATGCTTTTATCTTCTATCTTTGTCTATTTCTCTCACCTTTGACCAATCTCTCTCCGCCTGGTGGCCACAGCAAATATGGTCATTATCCCAACCTTTGTTAACCCAACTGGGGATTGTCTGCTTCTAGCTCTTAGATTTACCAAAAAAACATTTTAAAAATGTGCACATGTATATTTCAATAGGATATAATTCGTTTTGATAGGAGAAAACGATTTGGTCTTAAACTATATTTATATAGTGTTGAAAAATCTTTACAGCAAAATAAAATGTGGATATCCATGCCATTTTGTTTTGGTACAGTTGTGTAAAGATTAGAATTGTTCTTACAAATTTATGCAGAAAGCAGTTCACATTTTTATACAGTGAGACAATTAAAGTTTTGTTGAATATCTATTGAAGAAAAAAAAAATTCTGTAAATATGATGTGATGATATTTTAATTAATATTTTAATGTATGCATCTTGACACCAAAAAAATGGCATGAAATATTCACAACATCTTCAATCCCTTTATATGCAAGGTAATCAACCAATTTCTGACCATCATTTATATTTTTAGTCGTTCTTTTACGACGAACTTTCTAATAGAACGTTTTCTTTTAATGTGATTAAAACCAAATCGAATTTTATATAGCTGCCCATCCGTTTTAGTATTGCTTTCACATGTGCATTCAGATTATCATATCCCGTATGAGACTTATTGACATAACGTACTATGGGGGTCTAGAAAGGTCATTGTGTCAAGTTTTTAATGAATAGTCAACGCCATTTAGCATTCGATTTTGTCAGATCTAAATGCAAAAAATAGTACTATACGGGGTTTCAGTAGTTCCGATTTGAAGAATATTGTTTTGATAAACCGTGCTCTTTTGTGGATATTTAGTTCTGAAAAACATGCAAAAATTTGAATTTCATCTAGATTTGCATGGGAGAAGAGCAAAGTCTTCGTTTAGTTGCTCCATCATTCATTTCTCATTGTTTGGTAGCCATAAGTTCTTTATTTAGGACTGAAAGCAATTGTATCATATTTTCCCCGCAAAAAGTAAAAAAAAAAAAAAAACAGTATATTTGATCAAATATGTGAATTGCAGGTGTACAGATCATTCTCTCTATCTCTCTATTGCAGCGAGTTCCGGGGCCCGGACATTATGAGAAGACATGCCAGGCACCAATGCCTTCCACTCTAGTTAAAATGGGCAGACAACACGGTGTCTTCTTTTCCAGTGCTTTTGAGGCGTAAACTGAAAAACTGATGAATTTTTAAAAACGCAATTTGACAAAATATGTTAAATGTTTCCATGGTTAATCTTAAGGCATGACCAGAATTCATGTAATACTTTTCATAAAATAATTTACAGAAGATTATTGAGAACACCAAAACCATTTTTTGTTAAATTGGCGATATTTTGAAAAGTATATATATCTTGCTATATGTGCCAACTTCATGTAAAGGTGTATAGGGTTTCGATATTAAATTCGGGATATATCAGTATATAAGAAAAGTAACCAACGCCATTTTGGTCATTTACTGCTTATATGGGTATGTACACAAAGCTACAATCGCCTGGGTTGTATTTCGGAGGTTTTCTGCCAAGACTAAAGTGTTGTTGTACTTTATTTTTAATATGTACAGTCAAAATATGGTGGGAAAAGCATTGAGACAAACAAGATGTTATACATTTAACCCAAATGTGTGGGGATGTTTCAGGAAAGCGATTTATTCCAAACTCTCTCACATCGTGGCTTGGATTGACACGCGAGACGAGTATAAATTTGTCGAAGTGTATACGGCAATGCTTTAATGGTTGGCTTGAAAATTCCCACCATCGTTGTTGTTGTTTGATTACATGTACTATTTTCAGTATTATTTCTGTCAGTATTATTTCCATCTTTCATGTCCATATTTGATATTGAAATGTTATGTCTTACCATGTGTGATTTAAAAGTTTCCGATTACAAGGTGTGATAAAATCGTGAAATTCGCTGATAGCTGGTCTTCCAAATTAACGAGATTTGTGTATTTAGGAGTGGGATTTGTTCATTCTTCGTCAAAAGAACCCGCTTTGTTTTTGCTGGCGTACTCCAATTGTTACAATAAAGGACAAAAATACCAAATAATGCTTCTTGATCTTTTATTTATTATTTTTCTATCGATCAACCCGTATTCTCAAATGTACTTTTTGGTCGATATTTTGATATCTGACAAGACTTGTCAACCAAAAGTCATGAAATTTTAAACACGGTTTTATTGTTAGCTAAGTTCTGTGAGTAAATTCTCTACGTTCATGTCGTGAGCAACAACATACAAATCTTGCACAGATTAGGGTATAGTTCAATTCCGCTCCACATTGAACACACAATTAGACATAAATGATGGATAGGCATGGATTAATCTTTATCAGGATTCAATATAAATGCTGACTTTTCGCTGTAGGCCTTTTGCTATAATATATCAGACCCAGGTACCGTTATTATATAGCACATGCTAACAAAAAGCATATATGGTTTTGTATATATTTAATCCATCAGAGAATCTAATAAATTACTGAATTGGAGGGAAAGTCTCGGATGTTGAGTTGCTTTAGTTGCCAGCTCTGTCTTTTGTTGAAAGAAACTAGCGTGTAGTAAGCAAATACCTTACATACCAGAACAATAGACGATTCGCAACTATATGAATACGGGTTCACGAAAGACAAATGTCGGCACCTAAAAGAAGACTCTTCACCCTGGGGTGTATTGCAGACCTGAATTTGGGCGGAATAAATAAAAATTCCCGAGCAAAAACAGGCGAGTGTCAACGAGCCGCTTTATAGGACTCGGATACTCTCCCTAGGCAGGGGGTGCCAAATATTGGGTTACATGTTTTACTTTCATTTCCAGTCAGGTTTGAATATAATCAGTAAAGGTTAATTACTTATTTGGAAGTTATTTATAGGACATTTTAGAAGCAGGTTACACCTTTTTCAAATAGAAAGGATCGGGAACTTAAAAAAACAAAAATACTTGGCAGCAGGGCTGCCAAAAGAGCTCGCCTGTTCCGCCAATGAAAGGGAATTTCATTTTGCTTTAAAGGTAAAAATGCAAAAATGATTTAATATCTATGCATAAAGCCCGTTTATAGTAATTAATATGTATGTAATTAGCTGAATTGATAATGGCCGTCTCCCCCCATGTTGTGTGACATTTGCGCAAAATTTCAGGACAATTGGGCTATTCAATTTGGAGTTATGGTGTTTAACGCAAATTTAATTCAAAAGCTTGTTAAAGTAAATAATATGCACATAATAAGCTGAACAGATAATATCCCTCTTCTCTCATGTTGTGTGACATTTTCATAAAACTTTAGGAAAATCGGCCTGATCAATTTGGATATATAGTGCTTAACGCAAATTGTCTGCCATTTTGTAAAAAAAACAATATCACCTAATTAGCATAATTAATATTCACAGAATTACACATAATTTTAAGTATGTCTTCCTTTCCAGTCAGGCCAACTGTGTATAAAATTTCAGAACAATTCCCTCAGTACATTTCATAATAGAATCCTTTACATGGCTGACACCAACCTCGACGCCAGGGATATGACATAAGCTCTCCTTACTTCCTACAGGCGAGCTCAAAAACAAGCTGAGTAGCTAGCAGGTCCGCCACTTGAAAGTTAATAAAAAATATATATACGCTCATAATCCCAATCACCTTTTCCCACTTTTGTTTAAGAACTATTTTTTTCTTCAAAGAACCAAAGAGGAAAAGTTATGGTATTTATGACCTTTTTTGTGCAATGTTGGCCATATTTTGTGTGAAACCTAGTGAAAAACAATGTCATCTTTGGTATTAACAGAAAAAGCTTTGTGAAGTTCTAAAAATTATCATGTCCACAACACATAGGCCTGAATATTATAAAAATGATGCAATGGCGGCCATTTTGTTTGACAGAATTTGATGAAATTCAATCCCATCTGCTGTCATTAATATGAGATTATATTTCAAGTGATCGTGTTTACATCATATAGAGATATGAATTATTGTACAATTATGCACAACTGATGGTATAGGATTACATTTGCTTATTAAGAGTTTCGTTACTGACATGAAGTTTCCTTCAGCATACGCTATAATATATATAATGACAGTACCTGGGTCAACATTAAGTTAGCCTATAGAATATTGCTAAAGGTTAAAGAGTATGTCAAAAGTAGGCAATCCTTGTTTCAACAAAACGATTTAAAACATTTCAAAGTCAAAGAGATTCTGGCACATTGGTTAGAATTCATCTTGTGATTTCCTTAATTGGTCATTTAAAATGACAGATCATCCGCTAATAGATGGAACAAAATGAGGAATTCAGTGTTAAAACAAACAAGTCGGGTTCCTCTTGCCTCTGAGAAACAACAGGAGTCCCCAAGACGACCAAATGTTTTAATTAGGAGACGAACTCTCCTTTCTATCTAAAAATGAGATAATTTATATATAATTTTAAAAAGTCAACTAAATAGTGAATTCATATTTTATATTCTGAGAACAGACATCTATCATTTCCAAAACTTCAGATAGATCAACTTAGCAATGGAGTAGTACAATTAAAATTATTATTTGAATTTCAATAAGTGATGAACTTTTCACACACTTAATAATGTTTCATAAATGATCAAATTTCATTAAACGCAAACTGAAAGAACATCTGTACATGAATCAGTATGTACTGACCTAAAATTTAAGCAAGTTGTCCATGCCGCCCATACAGCGTGGATCAAATGTAGAATCTTGAACTTAAAAAGCTATTTTATGTGAAAATTAACCGCTGTCCAAAAAGTTGAGAGAGTAAGTAATTCGAGGACACTTTTCTGAGTCTGTAGTGTTTTTTATAAGCTTGAATAAGTGTACTTATCGGAGTCAAAGATGCGGTGACTTTATATACAAATCATCTCGTAACCGCTGACAAGACCTCTCAGAATAGGTTTTCTCTTTTAATATCCAATCAAAATCCCCCATTAGCCGTTTCTAGTTTAAATTTACATACAGACTGATTGGTTCCCAACAATATCGTTTTTCAGATAGCCAGTTAAACGACCGCAGCCTTAATAGATATGACATAAACAACTGCAGTCTGGAACATTTCTGGTGATCCTCAGCACAAACCGTATTTTTTGTATTATTTATTTTTATTTGTTTTGTTAGCACTGGCTTGTCATTCAAATGACATGCTGTGATTAATAAAACAAAGAATTTCAGAAAATTCAAAAATTAAAAATTTAGTTTAAAATGTGCGTCCAGCATCGATTTGCATGATACAGAGATAACATTGTTTCAGCATTGCAGAGTTTCGTAACTAATTGGAGCTAATGCAGAAACTAATGGAGCCAATGTGTCCAAGCTGAAATCAGTTCTATTTGAAAAACTGTCGTCAAAACGGATGTGTTTCCATTTCAACTACAATCAAACTACAAGCAGTCAATATGTCGGCATACATTCCCATATTGTGAAACATTGTCTTTGCCATTCCAGGGAGTCTGATTTAAAAGGTTTGAGTATTATAAGCCTTATACATAAAACCTACGGGTTAGATGGGTAACACATAGATCTAATTTATAAGACTGGCGACTCATCAGCTTCCAACCCCCCAAATACAAACAGAGTTAGCAAACTTATGAGCATTTTTGCTCCAATCGTCTGTTTGGCAGGCCGCTGAAGGACACACCGGTAGCCAGCAATGTTCTAATACAAAACAAAATATAGTGCAAGAGAATGCTGATGTGGAATAATTAGTGCAAGACAGCACATATGAAATAGTAAAATAGAGGCCAACTGAACCTCCCTCCCAACCACCTGCTGCTTTTGTTTATATAAAAGCTAATGATTCTTTAATAACAAATTCAAAGAGTACCTTATCTATCAAAATAGTATATGAAATGATATAAGAGATCAACAGATATGAAAAGTTAATAACACACATTTTAAATAACCTATGTAGGACCGTTGGAGGGAAAGCAGTGGCCAAACAATTCTTAATATCTACATGTGTGGAATGTCCTGGCTGCTTTAAGTTATAAAACAACTTAGCACAAAGCGAGCAACACCATTCAATACATGTCAAACAGTGTATTATCATGTGCATGAGAATTGTTTGGTTGGTTTTAAAAATATGACCTTGGAATCAACCCACTGAGTGAAGTAAACCACCTCCAATGTAACTGATATCAAACTAAATCACACTATAATATACAATCACAGGTCTCAAGACACAGCACAATATGACCAAGATTAAACGTTTATAGTGCCAGATGTTTCAGCCAATCAAATTGTTCCTTTGCTCAAAGGTCACCAGGTCACAGCCACCAACCACCTGTTAACATGATCAGAATTTTTGGAAACTTACATACATATATAAATCCATATGAGATACCAGCATAACAATAAATAACTTCCTGGTATTCATATAAGCCTACACAAGGTAATATAATTGCACTTTGACAACAAGTATTGCACACCAAACTTCTTGTATAAACTAGATATTTGTTCATAAAGTTATCTTAGTTCCACATGATCTTCATTACCATGACACAGTATCTTCTGACCTGGCTGGTAATTAAGATCACGATGAGCTTAGATCTCTTAGGGAAACAGACTCAAAAACTTGAATATATCTGATAGATAGGAATATATTGACAAAAATCTAAACCATTTCAAGTTTTGATCACAAACAATGTAACTGACCAATGACTAAATTAGAATTAAGGTAAAATACTTCTATAAGTTGGGACAGTCCAAAGATTGTTTGTTTGTTTGTTTGATTGGGGTTTAACGTCGTATTTCACTTATGTGACGACGTGCCAGCCCATTGGGTGAAGGAGACCACCCTCATCACCACTGGCAACGAACAAAGACAAGACGAGATGTAAAACAGACACCACAAACAGATCAGCTTCCTGTTCCCCTTTAGCTCTGAGAGCACCAAGGCAACATGAAGCTCCCTCCAACCGCCCACGACAGTCAGTCCAAAGAAATAACATGTAAACCCTGTGGTAAAGCCCATTTCTCTGCCCCATCTGCTAGAAGTTATAAGGTAATCATTAATCATTTCAAAAATGATATTATTGCAATGAGCAATGACCACATTTGATACAATTGAGGATGGATTTACTGAAATCCAATAATCTTCTTCATTCTGGAGTAACATAGAAGAATTGGTGTGTTAGTTATATATTTTTTTCAATTAATGTCATATTAATAATTTGTCTTAAAAGAATAGATATCATAACAGTAAAACTTCATCAAGAGTACAGTATGTACCAATATCCCTGTATGCTGCCATCTTTATCAGAACATTATAACAGTAATCATAATGTAAGAGCCCATTTAAACATATTTTACCTCAGTCATGTGAAAGTTACTACAGGTAACTATCATGGCTGCACTCAGTGTTAGGATTTGTTGAAAGTCTGTCAGTAGGAGTTCAGAGTTCATTTCATGAAGACTTATTATGGTTGCGTTTGCACAAGTCACTCGGGCTTCCCCTGAGTCAGCCCAAGTGTCCCTTTTCCGTTCGGGCGCATAACCTGGGTCAACTCGGGTGTAACACTTCTTCATTCATGAGTCCTATGTCATCACACTTTATTGACCTCTTAAACCGTTCGCGCGCAGGAAGAATACCCTAGGAAAGTATGACGTTAACTCACCCCAGACTTGCTTACCCGGAGAAGGCACACAAACACAACCAAAGTCTGGGAGTGAGAGTTCAGAGGTCATTGAGTTTATTCTGTCAAGACTAATTGTCACAGTATGGGGGTGGGCGTTCGATATTAATTCCCTCAAGACTAATTCTCGAACTCTGGGAGTTCATTCTGTCAGGAGTGGTTGGTAAAGTCTGGAAGATCAAGACTGATTGTCAGAGTCTTAGAGTCAGGGGTTCCAAATTCTTTTCATCAATATATAGTGTCAACGTTTGGGGTACCAGTGGTTTAATTAATTAACAATAATTGAGGTTTATTTTAAATTTTATAATGCTGATCTCGGGCAAATGATTTAATATGAGGTATATCTTCAAAAGATAAACAAGGTTTACCATCAATACAAAGAGACTCTTTGATGCTGTGACATTGTACAGCAGTGGTTTAAAGTTAATACAGCATTAAGTAATCAGCCGCTGCATTCCAACAGTATTAAGGAATTTTACCCCTGTTGTCGTTTATCTCAATATTTTTGTACAATTTATATATCCATAGCTAGGACGGCTTTGACAGAAAAGACCCGAAATTTGACCCCAACCTATTTACAAAATCTACACACCACGAACACAAACACTTATGTTTGTATACAATGAACAAGAATGATACTCTTATTATCACGGAATGATAGTTCAAATGCACTAAATAATATCCCTAAAAGAGATGTTAAAGCTATAATTTACATTTAAAAAGTTATCACAGATAAGGAAATAAAACAGGAGATATTTAATTAAAACAATACTATGATGAATAAGACGATACACTTGTATGAGTCTTCTTATGATAAATACAATACTCTGTTCACATGTTTAGATTTTAATCAGGTTAAGATTGGATATGGACATAAACATATCAAGAAAATTCTAACATTTCAGGTAGGAAAGAAAACTTCCCAGGCATACAAATGTGTTTGTATTTCTTCCTTTGGTAAAGCTTTTTAAACTGGATGAAATCTTTGAACATTCAGTGAATATTTTCATCTTCTTTTTAATCAGACTAGTATATGTTCTTCCAAGCTGATACACAATCTCATCACTGCATACATCGAGGAATAACGGTAAATGGAACAATTGGACTGGTTAGCTCGAGTTCAACAGCAGTCACCTGACACTGTGAAGCCTCCTGGTGGTGACCTAGGGACTCCAGAATTTGACCCAAACTGTACCTGTCACACAGAATATTATAAATAAACTATATTTTAGTTTTATGTCACGAATTTTAGGTCACATTTACTTATATATTTATTGTACAAACCCTTTTTAAATATCTTAGTTAAATATAAATTAAGGCAGTTTTATTGCAAAAACTGCTGAAGAACTGTTCATTACTAAATAGCATTGTGAAATATAAATTGGGGCAATGTTTTATATATGAATAGTTAAAACTGGGGAATACATGTACAATGAATACAGACTAGCAATTGTGTTTTATGAATTGGATTTATGCTAATTACAAATCTTGAATAAATAAGTAAAAAAAACAACTAACCAGGATAGATGAGACGTAGGATTGGCATTAACAGCATCTCTCAACACTTTCTCTGCCATCCTGTCATTGTTCATATAATGTAGCACCAAACCCTTTAAAATATAACACAAAATGTTGTTATATCAAATGAATGGAATTCAGGATCATTAAATATTTAATGCCACCAACTCAATGTTCCTAGCAGATGATGCAGTCATAGAGGTTAACCAAAGTGCAGCCGTCTTGATTTTTGTCTCTGCGTCCCTAAACCTGTGATGGCCTATTCCCTTAGGTGAAGGAGGATCAGCAGGCAGACACGCAAGCAATTGAGCAGAGGGCCAAAAGCACCAGGTCAAATAAGAATAAATAGATAGCGTTTATATCTGTAAGCTTATTTCAATTATATATTCCAAACTGTCCAGTCTTCAAAAAGTAAGTCTGGCTTCAAACCCTCTGAAAATGTTGAAGTTTTGGTTCACAATATTTTTTTTAAGTGTCAAATCTAATTTACATTATTACACAAAGTTTAAGTAAAAATGTTTGTAGATCAAGGAATGTGACTTAAGTTACTGGACAACACACTTACCAAATGATGAAGACTTTTAATATGGCCTGGGTTTATACACACAGCATTCTCGTAACTAGCTCTTGCCTCCATATAGTCTTGTTTATACTCATGTACTCGTCCCCTCTGTGTGAAACAAAGATACGTTTTCAAAACACTGCTCAAGGTATAAGTATACAGTGGCATTTTATTTTCATTAATAATATGATCAAAAATCTCATCATAATCTAAGAAATTGGCAGAAATGGGGCAAATAAAATATTATTGGGATTGATGTATACCAAACTCATCAACCAGGAGAAATACTGAACGTCACCGTCCTGCCATACTAATTTCTGTCTTCTGATTTTTCAGGAAATGATAGCTGTTTTTATCTTCTCTTACTCTGTATACCACCGTGTGAGAGCCAAGACAAACAGAATATGTTTCTATCCATTTTTACCAAACATGGCACCTGGTGTGAGTTGAGAGAAATACTGGATGTTTATCGTGTCTTACCATCTATTGCTCCTGGTTTGAGGAAAATTCTGGACGATTATATCCCATCTTATCAAGTATGTGACCTAGTGTGAATTAGAAGAAGTACATTCTACTGTATATGCCCTCTAGTGTCAGTGAGAAAGAATACGAGATGTTCCTATGCCATCTTTCCATATATGCCACCTGGTGTGAGTTTGGGGAAATACTGGATGTTTATATTCCTTTCTACCGTATATGCCCTCTAGTGTCAGTGAGAAGGAATACCAGATGTTCCTATGCCATCTTACCATATATGCCACCTGATGTGAGTTTGGGGAAATACTGGATGTTTATATTCCTTTCTACCTTATATGCCCTCTAGTGTCAGTGAGAAGGAATACAAGATGTTCCTATGCCATCTTACCATATATGCCACCTGATGTGAGTTTGGGGAAATACAGAATGTTTATATTTCTTTCTACCGTATATACCCTCTAGTGTCAGTGAGAAGGAATACCAGATGTTCCTATACCATCTTACCATATATGCCACCTGATGTGAGTTTGGGGAAATACTGGATGTTTCCATAACACAGGACTCCGCTTCTGACACTTTATCAAGGGCCAGGTACAATTCAGCTGAAAATAAAAACAATAACATAACTATAATAAAAGACTGACATGATTAAACCAGACTGGTTACTTTTTCAAATTCACTTAATGCTAACAAGACAGCCAACAATAAAGTCATTGGTATGCTATGGTAATAGCTGCTTGACCAGTACTGTAGCTAGCCTTTATAAAGCCAATTACAAGTTGGATCCAGGTCCAGTTGCAAATCATCACAGTTTATAATTTTCCATTATAACACAAATTTGCGCCTATTCGTGTGGTATGCTGTGGTGCTGATCAGAGGCCCATGCCTGCTTTAACATTGACAGAGGATCAGACAGGCTTTACTTCACATCATATCTCATCTTTTATTGTTTTATAAAAGCCTCTTGAGGAAGGCGATAAGCCGATATCCTGACCTGAGACTGTGTTTTCCTGGGCCGCTTTTAGACTGACAAACATTTTTTCCATTTTGCTTTTTTATTGTATCAACACCTGTCTTTTTACTGTACATCACACAGTGTGCATTTTATAGTTAATAAACTACATGTCACACTGAAATGAGTTGTGTTCATTTGAGCTGGCAAACAGTAAAGAGCCACTTTGGAAGCATTTAAGTTTTATTAGATGTCCCTAGAGTGACATAAATAAAGAGAAAAGCTCTTACCTAGATGTAACCATATTTTGGCTTGAAGGAACCAAGTTTGTTGTGGCCCTCTTCTAGTCTGAAAACTGCTGTTAATTGAAGAGGCCACTTCTGATAATGCTTGTTCTACTCTGGATGCTGCTACAGACTCTGCTCGCATAGAGCCTACACACACAGAATTACAGTTTAGAAGAAACAATTCCACAAACATTGAAGCAACTTGAATATACGTTTTATAATTTTTCATCTGATCACTTCTGTTTAATACAGAAGACTATCACAGTTTAGTTTAGAGAAAATGCCACTGTGAATCACCTTCATTAGTAACATGTAGAATATATTAAATTAAAAAAGAGAAATTAACTACTGCATTTATATTCAATGGTGGCAGAGACACATAATAAAAATGGTTGACCGAACGGTATGGAAATTTTTTTTTGTCCGTCTCTACCTCCCATGACACCTTTTTAGTGAAAAGAAAGTCAAATTTTAATCTGAATTCAAAATTGTCGTAGTTTTGAACACCAAGTTCTTATATATGTAATAAGTAATCAAATAGATATACATTAATTTATAATGGATGTGAAACAGGACTGAAGAAATATAAGTGGAGACTAGATACCAGTGTATTCAAGTCTTGGTAAATGCAAGTTTCAGTGTGTATAAATACATCAATTGCTACTCTTATGTTCAACTTAATGTACAGGTAGCAACAATGAACCAATAGTAAAGGAAATGCCCAAATGTGAAAACTGAAATACAAAACTGAATTAGAGCTGTCTGTCAGCTTGTTCTGGTTGAGAGTCTCTAAGCTGGTGACAAAAATAACACACTCTGCACTTGAATAATCTTATCTTAGCACAATTATATTTAAAACTTTGTATAAAAAATGAAACTGAAGTTTAAGCAAATATTTAACTATGAACAGATAAGAACCACCCAATCTGGAAATGGATGTTCAGAAAGTAAGAACTTTAGCCCATTGAAGAAATTCTGAAAGAATGAAAACTTGAAAAGCTGGATGTGTATTTTTGAAAGAAGGTCTCAATACAGTGGTACGCTAACAATTTCTATGCTCTCATTTCTGGCATTAAATAACTGTATTTCTCCTGATATTTATAGCAGTTTTTTAGAATACCAAATTAGATGAAAATCACACATCTGAATTTAGGAAATACGAAAAAGAATAGTTCTATGAAGCGTTGTAGTTTGGTCACATATAGTGCTGGAGTATACACTCCTGGCCTTGGAAACCTTCAGATCCACAAGATACCTTTCTTTGAGATCACTCACAGCTTTGGTCAACTAGATTGTAAAACATAAAAATTTAACTTAAAATGTTTAATTTATACCAAAAAATTAGTTTTTAGTTTAACTTTAGCTTCTTTTTGCCATGCATTATAAATGATAGGTTAATTTTGCTGAAATAGTACATGAGAGTTCAAACGGCAAAGTGTTAGATACATGTAGACATTAACATATCAAACCATGGGAACATACACAGCCTCCCATGAAAATATAATAACAGTACAGCCTTTGGGACAGGGCACTCAATACAAGAATCTGTAGACACAAGTGTTATAACAGGTATTAGGAGCATATCATATCTATAGATGTACAAGAATAAGCAGTAAATAATGCTTGATATATTCAACTGCCAAAAATGCACAGACATAAAACATCTAGCATGAGTTTAACACATGCTGTCACCAGTGGGCTGGATCCCAGTTACTGATGAGACTGACACGATATAATTATGTAAGCTTATGATTAAATTGATAGATTAGTGTTCAACGCCACTAGCAAGGGTACTCCACTAGCCTCACTAACATAAACATGACATGTGAACTGCTTCACTGTTAGAAACACTCAAAACATACCAACCTTGCCCAGAAGGTGTGTCATACATGATAGGAAAGACATTGTGATTTGAGATGTGCTGTGCTATGCTTTAACACAAACCTCTCGCCTTAAATTATGGTTAATCTATATTCCACTTTTTCACCTTCTACATACTACTAATATTTTAATGCAAATAAAGCTAACATGTATGCTTTACGATAAAACCCTAAGAAGTAATTGTATTGTATTCTAGAATTAACAAGCATGAAGTATTGCAGGGCAATCCATAGTCCCCCACCAGTACTTTTTAAATTAAGGACGGTTGTCTTTAAG